>JXSR01S052080.1:6795-22208 GCA_000969725.1 Ophiothrix spiculata
TGGCGATGTGTCTCAATGTGGGAGTACTTGTAGGATGGAGGCGTGACATTTCTCTTAAAAAATGAAATTATTTTAGTTATTTTTATATGAAGATGAGCACCTACAGCTTTTATTTTTATATCATTTTAAAGCATGTTCTTTCTTCTTTCTTTTGACACCAAAACCAGCCTTATCCATCATGTTAATTGATTTTATGATTAATTATGCTATGAGCATGCAGGGTGGAGGATATTGGGACACGGATATTGGGACACAGTGCATGCACTATAGAAATTCTATGGGGAAAAGGAGTGGAAAAAGTGTGTTTTTAAGTTACATGTATGTGTAAAACCCCATAAACTATATATATTTGGAAAGGTCGTGTCTTGGGCAATCTTAATCTGTTATTTGATTTAATGTAGGGTACAATATAATGAAAATTTGGAATACTTTTCAAAACTCTCTCTTTTTTGGTAAAATTCCTCAATAATTTGGAATGCAACATTTTAGGACTTACCCCCGTCACAAAAACAGTGGCATTTTTTGGAATCCGATTCCTTGGACAATTTTCTTTCAGAAAATGTATAGTTTTGTTAGGGTAGGGGTCTAAACGCTTCCTGTTACAATGTTATTAAATGATAACACACAATTTTCAGAAATTTGTTTCCGTCACGAAAGTTGTTCCCACCTTTTGACGCATGGCCTTATCGATTATATTGCTGGCTTTGTGAAGATTTTGGCAGAAATGATTAGTAAAATGTTTTTGATGATAGATGCTTCATTTGCATATCTAATTTTGTTATTACAGAACAGTATACCCATCCTACATCTAAAAACAAGTTTTGTATGAATAGCGCCATCTATTTTGACTCTAAGAGATAAAATGTCCCTATTTCTATAGGGTTCAAAAAACAGTGCATTATTATCAGTGGCCCTGTGTACGGCAGATGTTTCCTGTGACCTGCCAGCACCAAGAATGAACTTGTTTGTGTTGCAGTTCAAACATCTGCCAAACACAAGACCACTGATATGATCACTAAGCATAACCAATGTTCATTGCCTGTGTGGTGTGTTACAATTAGAAACAATGGAAGGGCACACTCCACGAGGTAACAGTCTATGGATATGAGGCTATGGGCCTTGTGCCCATAAGCTGTTCCCCTGTAGCGTGCACCCTTGTTCCGTATTCTATAGTCCCTACAATTGTCACGCACCACACATACAATAAACCTTTGTTTTGCTTATAGTGGCCGTTCTAGTTGGCTGTTCTTCTACATGCCCTTGTTCCGTGTGCCATTGTCCTAAAATGTCACGCGCCAAACACAGGGAGCATCTGACGTACACAAGATCACTGATACGGCCACTAAGCAAAACAAAATGTTATTGTGTGTGTTTCGAGTGACACTTGGGGACAATGTTACTCGGAACAAGGGCAGGCTTGGGAACAGCCAATGGATACAGGGCCTAAGCAAAACGAGGGTTTATTGTCTGTGTGGCGAGTGACAAGGGCACACGCCACAGGGGAACAGCCTTTGGATACAAGGCCTTATGGTCCCCTTTGACGTAAATTGCATCTGGGGCCCTGTATCCATTGACTGTTCTCCTGTTGCATATGCCCTTGTTCCGTGTTCCATTGTCCCCAATTGTCACTCGGCACACAGACAAGAACATTTTGGTTTGCTTAGTTGTTCTTATCAATAACCTTGTGTACATCAGATGCTCCCTGTGTTTGGCGCGAGACAATTGGGGACAATGGCACACTGAACTAGGGCATATGCAACCGGGGAACAGCCAATGGATACAGGGCCTAAGAAACAGTGTTGCAGCTTATGCTTTTGAGGAGCGATACACAAAGATTCAGTGCCCGACACAGTGTCCTTAGATGGTTTCAATTTATTCTATTTTATTTTATTTTTTGATAGACTTCGGGAGTACCTGTCTACATTTACCTTAATTTTATACAATTTCAGGAAGAAGAAAAAGCATGGCTTCTCCCAAGAGAAAAGTGAACGTAGAATATGAAAAAACATCTAATCAAACAGCAAATGAGGACAAATCCGGTATAGTTGCAAAACTCACCAATTCTGCATTGGATGGTGAGTACTGGGCAGCAGTGTTAAAGAAAAGGCTTGGTATTACACAGGAAAAACAGTTAAATCATATCAAAATAGATGACCTACAGAAGCTACGAAGTGATATAAGGTATGGGTGGGAAGCAAATGCACTCAAGGAGTTTTTCGGAATTAGCGCAGGGGCTCACAAAACCTTCAAAGAGGAGCGTCAGAAGGAGACAAAAGAAGTTTTACAACTCCTTAACGAACTTGACTCACTGCGACAGAAAGATGTAAAACACAACGATGATTCGATGAAAAGCAAACTGGAGCAGCTAAGATCATTAATGAATGTAAAAAAAGATGAATGGGTCCAAACATATAACGATAAAAGCCTTAGTGAAATAATCAGTAAACTAAATGCTGACAAGGAAAAGCTGGATAAGTTATCCCATGGCAGACCAACATATAACGCATCCGAGTTGTTGGCCAAAGCTTCAGCAGGATTGGCTTTGAAGGGCGTATTGTTAGGTACTGCCTTTGAAAATGACCTTAAACAAACTGTGTTGAGGACACCTACAGATGTTGAACTAAAGAACCCGATAATGTTGAATGTTGAAGAAGAAGAAGATTTGTCGTCAAAAGAACAATTGGACCGTTTTAAACGTTCTCTAGATACAATGGGGTATAGTTTTACTGCTGATGTAAAAGGTGGGAACTTGGTTTATAGTGAAAGTGTTGCAGCTCAAGCTGGGTTTGCCAAAAAGCAGGATAGAGAAGAGGGAAAGGAGTCCGAATTTCACAAAAAGACTTCTTATGAATCTAGAATACAGTACGCTTTTATTCCAACTGCTGCATGTGAGTTGAATAAAAGTAGTCTAAAACTTTCCCAAGAAGCCCTAAAGGAGCTTCAGGATATCGACAACATCTTGGCGTTAAGCAGAGACCAGGAACATGAAGACGTTGTAAACAACAAATGTATTGAGTTCTTAAATTCCTTTGGGTCACACGTCAATGTCGGAGTTGTTCATTTCGGTGGAGTAAACAAATTCATAGCAACTTTCACAAGCGAGACCATGTCCGATTATGCCACAACAAAGTCTATGATGCGAGATGCCCTCAAAAGGTACGCTGCAGTCAGCTATAGCTCCCTTTTATTTAATGTGGGTGGTGCAATAACCTATGATCAAGTAGATAATCATGAAAGCAATGTCACAGGTAGTTATGTGAAATCAGAGATGGCAAAGACCACTTTGTCCACTATCAGGAATGGAGGTCCGCTAGAGGTGAGTGCCTTTCCACTGTGGAAGATGGGGCTTGCTACATCTAATAGCACTTGGGCTCTCATAGATAGAGGGAAAGATTTTGTTGGAATATGGAATATAGTCTCAAATCATAAAGATGATTTTAAGAAACCTGATAAACTTATCTCTTCCTTGAAAGCAGCCTGGGAAAAGATGATTGGTTATCTTGGATTTAGGGACAAAGAAGAACCCCTCAAGAAAGCAGTAGACGCAATGAACAGAATGTCAGAAGAAATAGCTGAATTGAACTCTTGTGTAGTACATCCAAATATGTGCATTGAAAATCTCAATTGGATACTGGAAACGGTAGAACAGGTGGAGGAACTGACAGGCACGAATGAGTCATGGGTGCATGAACTTTGTACAAATGATCACATAAGCGGCTTTCTAAATACAATTGTAGAACTGAAAGATCAGTTTGAGCCCGGTACTGCGGCTGAGATACGATTACTAATGAGGAAGCTTATTAAACCTGTTCAATTGAAGACGTTCCCACAAAAGCAAATGATCATGAACTGGGCCGAAGGCAAACGAGTTGAGGAGAACAAAGAGGCATCATACACATTAGCCAACGCTAGTATCAAGAGCATACCTGATCTTATCAAGAATATGAAGGAAACGTTTGTGGTAACGCTAGAAGTAGAGCATGCAAGGAATGAAGATAACGACATGCAGATTAAAGACATGATCAACAGAAAAGCAACAACTGACTTGACACTTTCTATAAATGAGCTGCTTTCACATTTACAGAAGTCTGAAAAGGTCCAACAAATTTTCCTTTTAAATGTTACCCTGTTGTCTATAGAATACAACGGGTCAAAGAAGCAGTTTAAGGAAGTCCTTGAAATGGAAAAGATACGCTATTTTGTCAAGAACATTGAAGCTTTATGGAAGGAGTTTCTAGTACATGAAGCAAAAGGGAAAGTTCAGCACGAAGCATTTCTGATTCACACCTTACTGACATCTAGTCATTTCGGTGGAAAACAATCATCCGAAGATGACTTTTCTGAGATAACTACGGATCTCAGGCTAGTGTTATCACCAGAACTGATTGGAGTCCTTGACAGGCATGCTACTACCCGTTCACCCTTTAATTGGGATGAGATAATCCGTGTCACTGCTGAAATGCAAAATGGCATTATGTCAGCTGTTGAAGAAAGTAAAGTGGATATAGGTGAATTGAAAGAGTTGTGTACTTCTCTCGATGTAAAAGTACACAATGAAGAGCAGCGTGAGCATGGTGAGCCAAGCAAACACGAAGTTCTAGAAGATGATTTTTCACATATACTAGAGTCCCTTGGCTTGGTTGAATATTTTTCATCTAAGATTTGCCTTTCAGATGCTTTGGTCATAAAACTGAGTACTGAGCACCCCATTTTGGTTGACCTTCCATGGATGATTATTCGTAGACTCATTATGATTGATTATCTTGCACGTGACCAACTCTTTGCATTGGTGAATGAATTAGGAGGTGGAGATGACTTTGGCGTTGACGAATTTGTCGAAACTCAAAGCAATGACAGCGATCAAGAAACTGACAATGACGAATTTTGCGAAATGCAAAGCAATGATAGTGGTGACAATCTTGACATCGACGGTTCTCATGAAACGCAAAGCAATACCAATAGGGAAGATTTTGACGTTGACAATTGTCTTGAATCACAAAGCAATTCCAGTCGTAAAGATAACACGGCACGCCTTTACCCTTTAGATGTCATGGTGGCAATATTTACTTGTTGCGACAACATTCTGAAACAAACACTTGCTCAAAAGATGTTTGTTTGTAAGCTAGCCATCCCTTTTATGTACCCTGTAGGATCAGAAGGCAACATTATGATGTCATTATGGGCACTCAGAACAATAATAATTGATAGTCATGCCAATTGCAACACAATTGAAGAGACACCCGTGACAACAACACCTTTGCCATTGGTGACGTTTGTCAGATTGGGCAGGCCATCGATATCTAAATCCAAACTGATGAATGATATCCTTAGAGATGACAAACATGACACTTTCTTCAACCTTGATTGCAACAATGGTACCGTACAAAGGAGACTGACTGATGGTCTAGTTGAATGTTCCTGGTTTATAACATCGGGCAAAGAGAAAGAACATCTACCTAGAACAGCAATGTTTCTTAATCTCAGAGGAGATGCATCATCAATGGAGAAACAGATGCACGTTTTGCAAGAAATCTCATCAGTAGTGTTTGTAGTTGTCACAGCCAAAGACTTGGCAAGACACCAGAATAGAAGCACATGCAGACAAATTTTACAAACTGACGCCAAACTCGTCCTTCTCATTGGTGGAAAAATCACAAAAAAAGAAAAGGCTGCCTGTATTAAATCGCTTGGTGGCATTGATTTCATTAAAACGAAAAAAGCCAAAATTATAGAATTAAAAGCCATGAATGCAAGTGAGCTCAAGAATACCGCTAGAATGCTGCTGTCAATGAGCATTGTTGACGACTGTCCTTGCAAAGACATTGAAGCATGTGCCCAAATCGCAAAGAGAAAGGGGATCATCATAGATGAGCATGAAGATGACTCTTGTCGTGAAGGCAAGATCCTTGCTGAAAATGTTCTCCGCCACATAAAAGATAAACGAATATTTGAGTGCAAAGATCTTGTATTGCCATTACAAGGAGCTGAATGGATTGGATACTGTCAACTTCTGAAAAAGCAACACAGAGAATGTAAAAACGCTTACGAAACTGAGCAAAAGGCACAGCAGATGAGCCGTCGTCGGAAGAATCAGGTAGAAGTTTTTCGAAACGGACTATCTCCTTTCATCAGGGACTTCATGTTAAATCTGTTCAATCTTCAAAAGAAACCAGCCGCTGTCTTGTATTTTCTGAAGTGGATGACTATATTCCTGGATGACATATCGAGGGCTAACTTGCCAAACCTGCGCAGGGAGTATCATACACAATGGGACCAATTCCAGAAGACAAAGAAGTATCAACAAGAGAATAGTGAGGATAAAACAACAATGGAGAAATCAAAATCAGAGATGGATAGTGCAGAACATCGCCTTGTCATTGCATCACTTGGGCTTGAACACCTTTTCAGAGAGATAGGCCAGATTTACGAAGCTGTAAAGGGGAGCAACATTGCAGGAGAAGACACCAAGGCAGATGTGGACCATCTACCAGCAATAGTTGCAAAACTGATGATGAAGGGTATTCCCATGGAACTAGTAGATGGGGATACATCAAGTGTCCCAATAACATGGGTACGCGCAGTGCTGAGTGAGCTTGGAAATATCATTGGTGAGAAAAGGCTGTTTATCATCTCTGTCCTTGGCATCCAGAGCTCTGGAAAAACTACTCTGCTGAATACGATGTTTGGCTTGCAATTCGCCGTGAGCGCAGGCAGGTGTACAAGAGGAGCATACATGCAGTTAATCCCTGTTGGTGACCATCTGTTGCAGAAATATTTTGATTACGTCGTTGTTGTAGATACTGAGGGCCTCCGGGCTCAAGAATTAGCACAACTTAAGTACGGTCATGATAATGAACTTGCAACACTCGTAATTGGTCTGGGAGACGTGACCATGATTAACATCAAAGGTGAAAACACAAGTGAAATGAAAGATATCCTACAGATTGCAGTACACGCATTCTTAAGGATGGACGTTGTATCGAAATGCATTGAGAACAACAAAACATGCATATTTATTCATCAAAATGTGCCAGCCAGTAATGCGGACAAAATGCTGAAGCACGGATGTCACAAGCTACTAGAGACCTTGGATGATATGACCAAAGAGGCAGCAGACAGTGAGAGTATAGCTCATATATGCAGTTTTTCTCAGATTATCGATTTTGATGTTCACAAGCACGTGTGGCATTTCTCCGACTTATGGCATGGCAATCCACCCATGGCCCCTGCAAATCCTGGCTACAGCGAAAAGGTGCGCACTGTCAGGCTTAATATTATAGAGGAGATTGCAAAGAAGCAAACAACATTCTTGACAACTTCAGACCTATCCATTCGCATTACTGATCTATGGAAAGGGGTCCTTGCGGAAAACTTCGTCTTTAGTTTCCGTAACAGCCTTGAAGTAAAAGCCTTCAACGCCTTACAATCCGAGTATTACAAACAGGAATGGGCTTTGCAAAGTCATCTGCAATCTTGGATAAATCAAGCAGAGAGAAACCTGAGAGTGACGGAAACTATCGAGGACCTAGATCACCACTTTGACACCCTGAGAACGCAACTCCCAATTGTTGTGGATGAAAAAGATGCAGAAGTACGTTCTGGACTCGACAATTACTTCAAAGAGAACAGACTTCGAGCTATAAGTTTCCAGTGGCAGTCAGCCAAAATGAATCAATTAGCTTTTGCAGTTGACAAACTACGACGTGAGAGCTTCAGAAATCTACTCTCAATAAAGGGATCTCGTCGGATGGAAATCTTGCACTCTGGAAAGTGGTCAAGTATAGAGGAACGTATCGTAGAGAAAGCGACAAATCTGGCAGAGAAGTTGAAAGGTAAAGAAATGACCGATGGTGAACGAGAAGAAGTATTTGATTCAATGTGGGTGAAAGTGGTGGATGAGCTTGCAACAACTTGTGATGACAAGGAACAGGAAATGCATTCAATGATGGAAAAAATTCTTCGTGAGAGATTTGACTCTCATGGACATATTCTATTACCGGAATTGCAGAAATACCCCCTATACACACCACTTAAGCAGGAATCCCTGGAAGGTAGCATCACTGAGGATGATGTGGCAAAAGAATGCATAAGTTTAAAATGGAACTTACAGAAAATCTATGGGTATATGTCTGAAAAACCCGAATCAACGGCCAAATATATGACATTGACACTGACAGGAAATATCCTGAAAGACATCACTTCTTATTTACGAAATCTGCAGTCTAATTACAACAACAAATCCTATGAGACATACGCAATAGAGGTTATAACTAAAATCAAAGATAACATTGAATCCTTCAATAACGATCACAACAACTTTTTCACAATTCGTCCTGCATATACCGTGAAGTTAGCAGTTCACGTTAGCCGTCACTGTGTCAAGGTGTTTAGTGAAATGCAATCAGACTACAACAAAGAGCATGGTGTTAACGCCAAGCTAGACAAGTACAAGGAAACTGCCTATGGCCTGTTCACAAACATTGTGAAACAAAGCACTGAAGAAGTCATAGCTGGAGATACCTTATGCACACAGCTAAAGAGAATCATTGAGGAAGCCGTGAGGACCAAAATTCCGGGAGCAATTGTTGATGATCTTCTACTTGATTTTGGAAACACCAAGTACCATCTAATTGTCAAAATACTTGAAGATCTTGCTCTTAAAGATAACTTTGACAACTATAAATATTACATCTTTAACGCCCATGGATTTGCGTTCACTTGGCTCGTGCTGTATACAAATGAGTATATGTTCAAGATTAAAGATGGAGGCAACATGTCCCGTTATGCAGAAAAGGGCAAGATGCACATTAAAAAGATCATGAAGAGGGTAAGGGAAAGTGTTGTCCATGCAAATGAAGAGGTTCAGGGGATACAACATGAGAAGGCAAGACGATGGGTTGAACAATTCTGCAAAGGAGTTTTGGAGGTAATAGCAGTACCAGTTAGTGATCTCAGACAAGTGCAAAACCGAAAAGTGGTAGATTTCAACCACTTGAAAGCCATTATTCTTGATCAACTAGATGCACTCGAAGCAGAATTAGTACAGGGTTTTGCTGAGAAATCATTAGAAACAGTTAAATGGAACAGTGAACCCCCGGCATCGATCATGTTAAATAGGATCTGGGGATGTGATGCTCAGTGCCCATTCTGTAAAGAACCTTGTTCAAACACCACACTTGGCCATTATGACCAAGAACTTAAACAAAGTCACAAGTGTTTGAAGCACAAACCTGAAGGGATTAATGGGATTGTCTGGAAAAGTGATAACATGGTTAACGATGGTCAACTTTCTCATGATGTCTGCAACTACTCTATCCAGTGCCAGCATATGACGTTCAACTGTAATGCCTGCAGCTATGAGTGCAGAAAGTACAACAAGTGTACCACTACAGGAAAAAACACAGTCCACCATAGTTACAGGCATTATCAGACCTACTTGCAGGAATGGGATATAGCTCCTGATTCCACCAACAGTGTGTCAAAATACTGGATGTGGTTTATGAACAAGTACCAATACCAGTTGAAGGATTTGCACGGGAAAAAACTACCTCAAATACCTGAATCATGGAAATCAATTACCATGGAGGAAGCCGTCAAAGACCTGCGAAATTACAACAATTAGAACAAAACTTGTCCTGTAGTTCACAGAGCTGCCAGTAGGCAATGCAGGATTGATGCGAAATCGTCTGTGTACAAAGGGCTCAGCTAGTGAGCCTCTTAGTCATCTATACATCAATAACCTGCTGCATAATGTAAAATCAAAGTGGAAAAGATAGTACCAAAGTTTATCAACCTGTGGAAGAAATGGGTATATTTAATTTACCTAGATTCACTTCAAGAATGTTCTAAGATATGACTCAGGATTTACCATCAGCAGTGAATGTAAGCATATGCCACATGGAAGCAACAACTTCCGAAACAGAATTCTATCTTGGTGGTTAAATTGTTCCCCGTGATAAGTAGCGTATATGTTTGTGCCGAAAAACAACCAACCAACCCAAGCATTCAAAATAGATGAAATCAAAACAAAACTGTTTACTGAGAGAAAAACTCATAGGATCATTGATCATCTTGCGCCGAATGTGATACAACTTGTTCTTTTCAAAACCAAACAAATACAATCAGTAACAGAGCTTTTTTCCTTGGTATGGTTCCAATTTGCACAACAGACAGCACATTTAGAAAACGCACTCAAAAACAATTGGTAAATACCATAAATACGTTAAACATATCTAATTATAGGACACGTAACTACATAAAATTTGACGGGGCAAGCACCTAAACTTCTTCATGATCCAACGTCAAGACACGTTTAGACTGAATCAATGATTGAAACACTTTCCAAGCCACCTTCACGGAGAAATCACAGAGGATTGTTCTAAATCTGAGTAAGACTGAAGTTAGGACCCTGAGGCACCTGCGCTAATTCCTTAACAAAAATAATGAACTTGCGAATCGATATGCGTCTTTACATCTAAAATAGATGCTATCCCCATCCGATCGAGTCTTGCATCTGTTGTGTAAAAATTTCCTGAAGAAGAGTCTGCTACATCTGGTCTGTCTTGGACAGAATGTAAACTTGGTTGATCAAGAAGATTATTTATGTACAACATCATCATGCTTCGGCTGCGGAGCAGGCGACTACAAGACTTCTCCTAGCATATCGATCTTGGGCAATTGTGGCAATTTGAACAGCTGACATCTCATAGTCGTCATACCCAAACAGATGACTGATACAAGATAAGTAAGAGGTATAAGGACGCCCATATGTCTCCTCATGCCATGTGGTGGAATGTAGAGGGCATAAAGTATGACAGGCTCATTCTCTGAAAGACGAAGGATGTGCCCCAGAAAACTCGGTTGTTGCCTCCTAGACAAGGGGCTCAGTGTCAGTCATTGAGTATGTACGCTGCTGTTGGATACACAATCCCTCCTAATACCAAGCATAATCCACTAGCAGGCCAGGGCTAGCAGGAAGTGGCAAAAGCATTGATCTTACATGCCATATCTTGAGATATCGTCCAGGATTCGCAACCGTATATAGTAGAATTGTTACGCAGGTGGAGTTAAAAGAGCTTGACCTTGGTTGAAATAGATATGAAGTATAGTTAACTTTTAGTGTGTTGTGCTCGACAGAAGCAACCAGCGTGATTAAATGTAGATATTGAGTCTACGAGTACTTCTTACTTAAACTCACTCACAGATGACTTTTAAGAGGACACAACATGGTGTCAACATGAAGAAATAATCTAGAAGATACAGGACCGTTTGAACAGCTAGCTAAATGGAGTACCGTAAAATTATAAGTTTAGAAATCACCCGTTTTGGCAGTCGGCAAGAAGCCTGTCGAATTTTGAAGACTTACATGCAGATCGAGATAAAGCTGATAGGTATCCACATTAGCATTGATTATATAGAACTTTGTAAGCTTAAATATGGTTGTTAAGCTACAAACCACGCTCCACGGCCAGAAAATAGTGAGACGAGCTGTGAATAGCAGGCATAATTGTAAGCATAAACACAATAGAATTTTGAAATAAAACATTAGGAGGTATTGTAAATATAGTTACGGGATACTGTGTACGGTTCCTTAAAAAACCTGGCACGTCGGGCAAGAACCCCAACACATCTTGTAGCTAATTTTTACTGTATTTCCTGATGTTGCTTAAAGGTCCCTGTGCTGATTGCGTAGTGGATTGAGCAGCTGCGCAATTTAGTACGTTGGTTCATAAACGCCATTATCAAGACCAACTGACTTTGAAGTTAAAAGTATGCACATGCCTGTGGTTACGAAAGTAAAACGTTATCATTGTTTAGATTATTAAAAAGTCCATGTGCTAATTGCTAGTGGATTGAGCAGTTGCGCAGTTTAGTATGTTGGTTCGTAAACGTCATATTACAGGTGGAAGGAGAGTTTTATGCTATATGCTGACATATAGCATTAACAGGGAAGAATGATAAACACAAAATTAAGGTGCTGAAGTATCTAATAGGTGAAAAAGGAAGAGACGTGTATAAAACCTTGAATTTTCCAACTGAAAATGAATATAACAGATCACTTACAGAAGTACTGGAAGCATTCGACAAGAATTACGCAGATAAGACAAATGAAGACATGCAACAATACTTGCTGTTTTCTGCCAAGCAGAATACTGATGAAAACATCGAAAGTTACATTACCAGATTGAAAATTCTGGAAGAGAAATGTGAATTTGGAGATTTAAAAGCATCACTGACTAAAACAGCAATATTATTAGGAATTAATGACTCCACACTACGTGCACGGCTCATGCGAGTCGAAAACATGACGCTTGAAAAATGTGAGAAAATATGTTGTGATGATCAAGTTTCCAAACAAAATGTCAAGACAGCTGAAAAAGAGCAAGCTGATGAAAACAATGTGACTGATGTTGATCTCATGCGTAGAGGAGTGCGGCCCAAATATAGAAGCTTTCCCAGAAAAACAGAGGTTGCAGCAAAAGACAAGAGTTCAACCAGAACAACAGAGGTCACTTCAAAAGATACTGAAACTAAAGGTTTCCAGAAATATGACAGACGAAGATGTCCAGCATTGGGAGGCACATGTTATAAATGTCAAAAACAAAACCATTTTGCCAAAATGTGCACAACCCCAGCTACAACAACAGTGAAGTCACCAGAGAGTGTGTACAAAAAATACGAGTAGATTTAGATGATTTATTCATTGATGAAGTCACAGCCACAACAAGAAGAAAAGAATGGATTTTGCCATTAATGATACAGAATTCTAAGATGCCAATAAAGGTCGATACTGGCACGGAGATTAATTTAATGCCGGAGAAATATTTCAAACTTATTAAGCCACCACCAAAAGTGACTGCAAGTTCATTGAAAGAACTGAATTAAGTGTACAGTGGGGCCAGGATGTAATTAAGCTAAAGTTTCTTATCACCAGCCTAAACAATAGAATTCCCATAATAACTTGGGATGCCTGCAATCAGATGGGATTGATACCGCCAGAGTACAGATATACCCAGACTATTCAGGAAGCAATGGTAGACCAAACAGCCCAAAATCTACCAAGAAATTCACAAACATTCAATGAAGCAGAAGAGTACCTCACACTTAGAAAAGAACATGCTGATATGTTTCAGGGCCTAGGATGCATGCCTGAGGGATACCACATAACTGTGAATGATGAGATAAGAGCCAAGACAACATGCCTGTCGAAAAGTACCGTTTAAACTCAGAGATAAACTTCAAACAGAGTTGGAAAGAATGGAAAAGTTAAGAGTTATAACCAAGGTTGATGAGCCGACAGAGTGGGTCAGCTCCATAATAGCGGTACCGAAACCTGATGGATCACTTAGGATTTGTCTAGATCCAAAAGATGTCAACAGAGCAATAGAAAGAGAGCATTATAAACTACCAACCAGAGAGGAAATACTGGCCCAAATTGAAGGTGCACAGTACTTTAGCAAGTTAGATACCAGATCTGGATTTTGGCAGATCAAGCTTGATGACGCCAGCTCTAAACTCTGCACGTTTATAACACCAACTTCAAGATGGAGATTTTTGAGACTTCCATTTGGAGTAAAGATGGCACCTGAAGCTTATCACAAGAAGATGAATGCACTCATGCATGAAATAGGAGTTCAAACGTACTAGGATGATATAATAATCTGGGGAAAGACGAAAGCAGAACATGACAAGAGACTGAAACAAATTCTTGCAGTCTTGAAGAAACACAACTTAATCCTGATAAGTGTGAGCTTGGAAGACAAGAGCTGCACTTCCTAGGGGACAGGCTGACCACGCAAGGCGTCTACTGATCTTAGGAAGATTGAGGCTATACTAAGCATGCTGACACCGAAGAACAAAGAAGAAGTTCACTGGTTCCTGGGGATGGTCACATACTTGGGCAAGTTTCTATCAGATCTATCAACACAAACAGCCCCGTTGAGAATGCTGTTAGAAAATAAACATGAATGGCAATGGGAGCAAGCACAAGAGAAGGCATGGCAAGAACTTAAGACTATGTTAACAACTGCACATTTATTGAAGTATTATGATGTTGCAATACCAGTTAGAGTTTCGTGCGATGCTTCAAAATTTTGATTAGGTGCGGTATTACTGCAATTACATGATGAGAGATGGGCACCAGTAGCGTATGCTTCGAGAGCTTTGAAAAAACACGAGAAAAATTATGCCCAGATAGAAAAAGAATGCCTTGCCTTAGCATATGGTTGTGAAAGATTTCATCAATTCATATAGCTTCGAGAGCTTTAAAAGAACACGAGAAAAATTATGCCCAGATAGAAAAAGAATGCCTTGCCTTAACCTATGGTTGTGAAAGATTTCATCAATTCATATATGGTGCAAAATTTGAAGCAGAAACTGACCACAAGCCAATGATAAGAGTGTTTATTAAGACCTTGGCTGACTGCCCGCTGAGATTACAGCGAATGAGAATACGCTTACAGAAGTATGATATGCACCTTGTATGGACTCCAGGCAAATTCATGTATAAAATACAGCAGACTGCTTGTCAAGAAGTATTGATCTAGCCAAACCAATAGATAGCCCTATGGAGACAGATGTAGAAGTTAACATTGACATGATAGTTTCAACACTTGCAGTGTCTGAACCCCGCAAACAGGAAATAAAGAGTGAAACCAAACGTGACAAAACAATGACAATTCTTAAAGATACAATTCTCAATGGATGGCCTAATACCAAACAAGCATGCCCTCCAGACATTCAAGATTATTGGGACTGCAGAGAAGAATTGACAGTTGCAGAAGACATGATCTTCAGAGGTAACAGAATTATCATACCCAAGAATATGAGAAAGTGTATGCTTATAAAAATACATGGACGTCTTGGGATTCAAAAATGTTTGCGTAGAGCCCGAGAAGTTATGTATTGGCCCAGAATGAACCAAGCAATTACAGAAATGGTTCAAAGTTGCAGCACATGCTTATTGTATCGCCCACAGCAACAGGCAGAACCACTGATGCCGCATAATGTTCCAGATCGTCCATGGCAAAAAGTCTGATCTGATCTGATGACAGTTGATGGAAAGACGTACATAGTAATTGTAGACTATCATTCAGCATTTGTTGAAGTATTCCAATTACAACAGATTACTAGTACATCAGTGATAAAAGCAATGAAAGCAGCATTTTCCAGACATGGAACACCAGAAATACTAATGACAGATAATGGCCCTCAACTGGTGAGTGAAGATTTCAAGCAGTTTTCAATTGATTGGGATTTTACGCACGATACATCAAGCCCGCGCTATCCGCAATCAAATGGTCAGGTGGAAGCAGCTGTTAAAGTGGTGAAGACCATAATCAAGAAAGCCAACCAATCAGGGGAAGACATACAACTTGCACTTCAGATTTCTAAAGTGGTGAAGACCATAATCA
>JXSR01S052089.1:0-18639 GCA_000969725.1 Ophiothrix spiculata
AGGAGACCAAAAAATAAATTTACATTTTGTAATTTTATCTCATATTACATGCAAGATATAAACTGCTTAGCTTTCATTTTCCACAGTGCTGCTCCAAAACGGAAACCAGTGAAAAACACCGACCAACAGAAAAAACCCGAACCCCCAACTGCAGTTCCGCCAGGGGAGATGGACTTGGATGAGCTTCTCAAGGATATTCCTGTGGTTCTTGAGGAACTTCTGAGCAGTAGAGAACTGCAACAGAAACTGGCTGGCAACATCAACAGATCTCTACCGGAGTAAGTTTGACATTTTTTGCTCTGTGTCTAAAAACAAAAATCTATTTATTTTTCAATGTGTGCTACTTTTACTCATATTTTTCTAAAGTTATCTATGTATTGATATTACTACCTAGGCCCTAAAATGGACAAGTCTTTCATCCTCTTTTCTGTCATCATTGATTGTGTTAAGTACTGATGTTCAGTAGACTAACTACACTTCATCATCATTATCCTTAAGGTTGGGCCGATCTACCCTAAATCGGTAATTGCCGATTCCCGATTCATTTTCAAATAATCGGCCCGATCCGATACCGATCCCGATTTTATTAAGAATTTATCATAGCACAAGAAAACATCATTCAACCTAAAAAAAAATCAAAAAAAAAAAATCATTTTTTTTAAAACACCCCACTGTATAAAATCAAGCAATAGCGCCATCTACAGTTGGTGCTATACTAGTAAACAAAAATGGCGATTTCGGCGATCTTTTTCTGTGTTTCTCTTTGAACAGCTCAATTTTACATCGTTTTTCTGCCATTTAGAATGAGGAAAATTATACTTTTTATAAAATTTGTAGTGGCCAGGACTTTCGTGATAACTATAATATAATAATAATAGTTAGTAAGGTAGATAATATTAGGTAAAAACAAGGCAGAACGCTTGCATTTTTATTCATGAATACTTCCATACTACTTCTTCATGCCGACTCCGTGCAGTAATAATGGATCGGTGGTTGAATCGGCAGAGTTCCCATGATTTTGCCGATCCCGATTCGCTGCCGATCTCACCAAAATCGGCCGATTTTGGATCGGGCCGATTGAATCGGCCCATCTCTATCTAATTATCCTCCAATCACTTCGGTTTTGAGCCAAGTCAGATATAGCCTGTGGGTATAACATACTGTTTATATCTCCCAATAGCTTTTGGATATAGGACAGATATGATGTTCTTTGTCGGCCTGGCTTCCTTCTCCCATGTGAAGGAGTTAAAGGGCATACAATCTGCTGGGTTCCTCCTAAGGCATCCTCATCAGTATATGGCCAAGAAACTACACTTCAAAAGTATGGATTTAACATATATAATGGAGTATTCATCAAAAGACATAGCTTGAGTTTTACCGAAGAAGTCTTTAGATTTCGTAATGCAAAGACTTTTAAGTCATTTATGCTCTTAAAAGAGCATAAAAGATTTCTTGTTTTTCCTGTCATTTATCGTCTCATAATGGATGGGTGTACATTATTTTGAGCAATGGACGTCCCCGCAGGTGGTCTCCATTATAATAAAATAAAGTACACAACCATCCATTATAAGACGATAGATCACAGGCAAAACAAGATCTTTAATTCTCATTCTTATTCAGAAATTTTAAAGAAATTAGTGTGTTTTACATTAAAAAAAATAGTGTGACATCATCCAGTTAATTACTGACACCCCATGAATATAATGAATCATTCCATGCTCAAACGTGCAGTGTGCAAACTAAATATCACATAGTTTGTTTACAAATGATGTAGCACGAAGATAAACTGACATCATAATCTGCACAAAATCCGATTCAAATAATTAATTCAAAACAAAAAAATGTGTATTGATGAAGATTTTATTACTTGGTATGTTTACTGAATACGTAACATTGCATGATCCAGGTGTCACGATGGTCCGAATCAACACTAGCACTGTCACTCGGTCGCTGAGCATTTCATGATTTGGCTTAATGAGAGTCATGAATACTTGAAGTCATTGTTTATATTTTGTTTACACTTGAACTTGAGAAAAAGCAGTGTTTGAATTTTGAATAAGCTTCCTAATGTCTTATATATATGAAACTGAATATTTGAGCAAGGTGAGCTTAAGGGCCCTGTCAACCCTTCGTTTTCTGAAATATTTTATGCTCTGTAACTCAGCAACGGATGATTAAATCCAAATAAAAGTATATGTTTCTAGAAGCGAATTTGCATACTGAACATGATGGTGAGGTCATTTTTGGACCAAAATGTGTCATTTTTTTGGCCCACAATTTTACGGGAAAGCTAACTAAATTTTGCTTTGGTGAAATTTCGAACCATTTTACTTTTTAGAATCTAGAAAGCAAAATCTAGGAACGCTTTTTTCAAATTTTTGATTTTTTTCTTAGTTTTTGAGATATTGTCAAAAATTGGTCAAAAAAATCTCAAAAATCCCACAAATTTTGGTGTCAGCAGTGGGATTTTGACCTATTTTTGGCAATATTTCAAAAATGAAGAAAAAAATCAAAAATTTGAAAAAAGCGTTCCTAGATATTACTTTCTAGATTCTAAAAAGTAAAGCAGTTCAAAATTTTACCAAAGCAAAGTGTAGTTAGCTTTCCCGTAAATTTTGGGGCCAAATACATGATTTTTGGACCTTTTTTGGACCTTAGGGCCAAAATTTCACATTTTTGTCCAAAATTGACTTGACCAGCGTCTTTAGTATGCAAATTCACATCTAGAAATGTGTACTTTTATATGGATTCAATTATTCGTTGCTGAGTTACAGAGCAAAACCACTTTCTGAAAATGGAGGGTTGACAGGGCCCTTAAGGGAAGTCAATATACACAAAATGTGAAAATTAGCTATTTTGACCATTTTGTTTTTGCAATTTAAATTGCTAAAAACAAAATTAAAGTTGGTGTCACCAGAATTTGAACTTGTGACCTTCCTCAACATCAGCGAATGACTTGCTGATTGGGTTAATTTGACTTCTTCATGTGTTCCAAATTGCACATCCTTACATTATGTTAACTAACTTGGACCATGCAGAATGCTTACATTATGTAAGCATTCTGAATGGTCCAATTAAGTTAGTATATTTATGCAACACACTCTCTTTGTTTTCACAGGACATCCCAAAAGATAGCGTTAGGAGTGCCCGCATCCCCTCAAGACCCCAGCGTTGGCCAGTCATTGTCCATCGATGATATCCTAAACAGCCAGATGTCAGAGGACACGGTCACAGAGATCATCCAGAACACAAGTAGCGACCCTGCATTTGAGGCCCTATTCTCTTTGTTCAATGTTGACAAAGATCAGTATGCCGCGGAAATAGCAGATAGGAGTAAACAGAATGGTAAGTTTCTTAAGGAGTTGTCGTAAATTTTGGAAGAGGGATTGAAAGTTGAATCGGCTACCATTAGTTTTTCTTTTCCTAATTGTTATTAGTTTTGCTCCCATTCTAGATATTTAAAATACTGCAAGTTTTTATGACTTTTTAAGTATGACTTACTAAATTTATATTGATATGTCTTATAAACAAGCACTTGTAAGATTGAAGAAAAATGTTCAACGTTATGCCTTCTTTTAGACCTATAGGTAAATTGTTCATTGAAGATTTACCTGTAACTTTCGAGTATGTACGGGCTGCATAGAAGGGTCAATTGTATTTATGAACTGCGTAGAAAGTCAAATGTTTGAATGACGCATACATACGGGCTGCATAGAAGGCCTCATATCATGGGCGTAGAGGGCCCAATTTTCAAGGAGCTCATTTTCATGATTGAGTTTACCTAACTCCCAGAATGTTTGTTTAAGCTAGTCATCACTGACCAATAGTAGACTAATATTTGCTCTGGCAAAATGAGCGGAAAGTTGCGAATGAAGATTTTGAATAAATGGTTTCTAAAGTAAACAAAAAATGGTGAAAATGTTGAATTTTGTTTATTGACATAAAATGCATTCATGAATAAGATTTTTTCTATATCTCAAGTTTCGAAGGTCAATTATAATTATGCCAGGAAGTGCAATTATTCACGGTTAATTGATCAAATGTTGCTATTGTACACTATGGTATTCAGTAACTTCAACATCAATTTTTCAGCTTTTTTTTTATCGCCAGATATTCATTCGACTGCCTTGCATTTCAATCTCTAAATCATCAATGGGTAAAGAAAGAGTGACATTATTATATCATTTGAAAGCTGAGATTATGGAGAATGTTAATATGTCATAAACTCAATTTTGAAATTTGCGACTTTCCGCTTATTTTGCCAGAGCACTCCTCATTTGATATATGTTAATCATGCACATATCTTAGAAAATATATATACTCATTTTCATACATTCTTTCTGTATGTTTTCTCATGACAGATGCAGCATCATCCAATGCATTCATAGAACCAATGGATATCAGTAATACTCTTTCCCTACCTCACACATCAAGGGCAACTGAGTCGACCACCACCACGCCTACATCCATACCACCCATGGTCATATATGGAAAATCCCCCACTGAATCGGATTCCATACCATCAAATGCTGTTTCACAGTCACCCATGGTCATATATGGAAAATCCCCCACTGAATCGGATTCCAAACCATCAAATGCTGTTTCACAGTCACATGGCACTCCTCTAATAGTGACACCAGTGCTGAATATCAATGAGGATTCCCAGATGGCCATGGAGCCTATTGTTCTCCCTTCATTGGATGGATCAGACCCTCAGATTATGTCTCCGGTAGCTGTAACAGCTAAAGAATCGTCAGTGCCTAAGCAGCAGGCTTCACCGATTCCTAAACAGCAACAGGCTTCACCGATTTCAAAACAGCAACAGGCTTCAGCGATTCCAACACAGCAACAGGCTTCGCCTATTCCAAAACAGCAACAATCTGGTGTTGCCAGTTCAAATGTTAGTGCTATTTCTGCTGCATCAAATGATTCTCATTCACAAAGCTCTATCAATTTTATGTCGCGTAGCGGTCAGTGTATGGTACCGCCTAAAAAGCGACAAAGACCGATCACTCTAGATGACGAGAATCCTTGCACAACGGGAACTGAAAAAACAACGCCTACAAGTTTTGTGAAATCCCCCAATGTGAAATCCTTTAGTTTTGCTCAACATCTGGGGCTTAATCAGGGTAGTGGAATGACAACAAAGACTACTGGCATCGTTTCACCTGTATCTAAAACTGAACCCGTTAAGACCCGTAAGCAGGATGACACCAAGTCCAAGCAGTCAGAGCCACCTGCAAACAGACAGCAGTCTGAAGGTTGTACTATCGAAGATATTAATCAGATAATTAAAGCAAAGCGAGATCTTTTCAACAGAGAAAAATCTACAGCAGAGAAAGATCGGTCGTCGCCATCAAAATTAGAGAAATCACCTTTGAAAAAACCTGTAGTTCAGGCACGTCGTATGTCCAAAAGAAAGACCAGATCGCCAGAAAGATTTTCTCCGTGCACTGCAGCCAAAAGTAAGCAACGAGTGAAACCTTTGGAGAAGCCATCATTATCTAGGAATGCACAAAATGAAGATGATTCTGCTAAATCATCAAGTTTATCAAAAAATAAAGCTGGGAAATCACAAAGTAAAACTCCTAAAAAGACCCAGGAAATCTCTTCTGTTGAATCTTCACTTCAAAACAATGCTACAACTCCAGTGAAAGATAAATCATCAAGCTCTAATCTGAAATCTTCAATGCATTCCGCCAATTCAAAACCATTATCAGTTGATACAAGTCAAAACATTGTACATAATGCTGAAAGTTTTATGGCGGTGCTAAATATGTCACCAACTGGGAAATCATCAAAAAATTTCACAAATGCTGCATCTCAGGAACCATCATCACTAACAGGAACAACGCCAAGATTAAAAGACAGCAGTGTAACAGAATCAAATGCACCTTTGATAAAAATTCAGAATTCACCAATCATGTCAAGAAGTAGACGTAAGCAAAATCTCACACCTCGCAAATCGCTGCAGTCATTAATAGACTCTCCAAAGAAGTCTCCATATGTATCGCCTCATAAGAATGCAGACAATCAGGATGGGATTGATCTGGATTCGGAGCCTGAGACCCCACAAATGCAGATTGTGTCTCAGCCGAACACACCCCAGACAGTCCTGTCTCCTCAACCTATGACGCCACAATTTGTCCAAACTAACGTGTGTATTCCAAATGAACTTAGTTATATGGATGAGAATACTGTTGACACGATAACCTCGACGGATTCTCACGTGTCCGTTATTGATCTCGTTTCAAGCGAAGCCGAGCTGAGCCAAGATGAGAATCCATCCATGAAAGCAAACGATAGCAGCTCGGTGCTGTGTAAAATGAAGTTAAAAGACGAGCCACAAGAAATTGCCGATAAGAAATCTACAAGCAAAGCAAATGTTGTAGATAAAGATGTTGACGCAGTAAAAATTGCTGGAAACAGTAAGTCAGAGGTTCATGCAAAAATGTCAGAACCAGCAACTGTTAAAAGTAGCATGCAAAATGAAATGAAAGAAGACCCGTTAGGCAAACAAAAACAGATTGCAGACGTTAGTGATGATAAAGATGTTGACAACAATTTGTCAACATCCAAATTGACGAAACCAAGTATGTCCGCAGATGTTGGTCAACGAAATTGTGCATCTCATGCAACTGAATCTGCGAAAAATCCTGTATCTGATGCAACTGAACCTGCTCGTAAATCAAATTCAAATTCAGTAACTACTAGCAGTGCAATTGATGAACCTATGGATATATCTGATATTGATGATTTATCACACAGCCCTGGTAGTGATCATTACCAGGATGATGAAGGATCTACTAAATCCACAACCTATGCAACTGATCATGAAACTCCAAAGAAGCAGGTACGAAAGGATGATGTTACTCCTGCAAAGCAGATATTGAATCGGGAAACTACGCCTGAAAAACAAACAGTGATTCATAAGGAAAGTACAGTTGGTCAAAATGAGAGTAAAAAGCAAATACGAAAAGATGATATTACACCAGCAAAACAAGTTTATGGAGTTACATCTAAAAAACAAGCAGTTAATGAGTGCTCAATGCCTGATACGGAAGATAATAATGTGACTTCAGTAAAACAAGCGGAAAGTGAGAAAGTTTGTTCGGAAAGGCAGAGTCAAAGTCGGAATACTACCTCAAATAAGCAGAAATCATGTGCAAAAGAAGCTAGGGGTAACGGAAGTCATATCAAGCAAGGAGAGCAAGTTCAGGGTAAAATTTCGGAAGTTAAGCAAGGAGAACAAGATGTTAGTAAAACTAAGCAAGATGTTAAACAAGTCCGAAATATGAGATCTTCTTCAGTAAAGGAGGATGCAACAAGCATTGCGGATGCTGCCTCAAAGCGTGGTCATCATAAAGAAGTCGCTTATGAAATGCAAGGACAGAATAAGAAAAGTGAGAAACATTCCTCAGCAAAAGGCCAACATAAGCACATTGCATCGGAAGTACAAGGGACTGGAGGGAAAGGAATTATCCAATCAAATAAAACTATAGATGATGAAAGAGTTGCAAAAAGACGAGTTGAAAAACAAGGTGATCATAATAAAGAGGTCACTCACGAAAAGCAAGCACAAAGTGAGAACGTTACTGTCACAAATAATAAAGGCCAACCTAAGCAAATTGCATCAGAAGTCCGAGGTATAAAAACTGGTCAGTCAAAAGAAATTGATAATAAAGCAGTTGCAGAAACACAACGTGAAAATGTTGAAGAAAATCAGAGTCGTGCTGGCATTGTTCCGAGTGATAAAATGAACAAGAACCAAGAAGTCTCTCCTCAGATTGACACATGTGCTCCTGCTCAAAAGGAACAAGTTAATAAAACGACAGGAAAAGTTGTACAGAAATTGACTGAAATTAAAGACCAAGATCAAACACCATGTAAAGATCCTATCCCTAACACGCCGAAAATATCAAGCAATCAGCAAAGTGAGAATGTTGTTACAGTGCCGTGCAACATCATCGGCAGTGATACAGCTATATTGCAAGCTCCAATACCAGTTCCGCAGGTCAAGACCCCGGGCAAAGATCAGCGAGTCGAGATGTCCCAAGATGTTGAGAATACGATCAAACCGATGCAAGCGTTGTGCAAAGTGATATCTGCCGGGCGGCAAATGTCGGACGTTACAGTAATGTCAACCTCCAGTCCTATGCAGACGATAGATCCAAAAGCGATAGGAATGGCTTTGAGCCAATCGCAGATTGTCGCCACACCTCCGAGTCGCAAAGTACGGACAATTCTTCCAAAAGAAGTACAATCTCCGGACTCTCTGAGTGTTGCAATAATGTCGTCAGGACTCACCAGCACAACTGTAGCTAGTACACCTGTTGCCTCAAGAATAACTTCTGTCAATAAAAGTGAGATTAAACAAACTCCCACTAATCGTCAGTCGAGTAGGACAAATGAAATGCCTCCAAGAATTACTCCCGAAGGCAATTCCCAAACTGTTCGCCCTATGTCAGCTAAACGATCGGGAAGTAACGGTTCTAAATCAGCAAATACGCGGCCACCTCTGAGGAGAATTTCATCTAGCGGTAAAGACTTAATTGTACGAACATTGGATGTAGACGGAAACGTGAAAGAAACGACACCGAAAGTACCGGCGCCATCACGCAGTAATAAACATGGCTCTCGGAGCTCAAGAACGAGTTACGTTGTACGGAATCTAGATTGTCAAGAAGAACAAGAGGAAAAGATAGATACTATTGAATCGGAGCACTTTACTGATGTCCGGAAACCATCGCGGTCCTTTAAACTGAAATCTCCTGATCCTATATTTGACCAGCCTCGTACATCTCCGATCAGACTGAGCCGATCACAAAGTCCAAAGAAGTCCAAGACATCAATTCTTAACAGATCTTCAAGTGCAATGGTGTCTCCTGAAGGTAATGCCGAGAAACCGACATTTGCAACGCCGCATAAGACGCCACGGAAGACTCCAAGAAAGCAGGATCTTAGGGCTGCTGCATCTAAAGATTTTGAAGCTACTGTTGATTTAGCAGCTGAGGTCCTTGCTAGTTGTTCACCCAGGAAAACGCCAATTAAACAAAGAACTCCTAAAAGTGGAGACTTATCAGAGACTAGTCAATTAGCTGAAGCAATAATTAGAATGGTTAGAAGTCCAACTTCTCGTTTCACTGCCATTCAAAGCGCCAGTATTCTCAGGAATGTAGGGAACTCGCCAAGACGTAATTTAATGGCAGAGCAAGACAGAGTTAGAACTAAACATAAAAGCGGCGGTGGTTCTCCACCACGTAAGCATGTAAGAGGACGACCAAGATTAAAAGACAAGGCTAGGCCTCTAAACTTATCACAACATGCAGAAATTCCAAATGGAGATGCAGAGACTGCAGTTGATAATTCCAGTGGATCAAATCAAAGTTTAGTGCAAGATAATAGAATTCCAAAGGTGAATGGTGATGCAAGAGAAATGGAGAAACCATGTGGTGCTGTAGATGCTTCGACAGCACAAGAGTGTGAATCTGGGGTGACTACCAAAGCAAAGAAGCAAGACAAGGGAAAAAAGAGGCCAAGAGAAGAGAGTTTTACTGAACAGGTAAGATATCAAGCCTAAAAAAATCATAATGTAACTTATATGCGCGGGGGGTCTCTTGAAGAAAAAAGTGGTACGCATACTCGTCAGAAAATATGTCGAAATAGGGTATGATTTTAGCCCATTGGCATCGTCGACGTCTTTAGAAAAAGGGGTGCCTTTTCAGGTTAACTTTCGACATTAAGGGTCATCTTTTTACGATATCTTCGACTTTAAGGGCACTTTTTCGCCAGCTATTCTAAAATTCTAAGAAATACAAAAGAAATGGTTTCCATTCCAATGTATTATTTCATGTTTTTTATGGCAGAAAATAGTGTTTTAAGCTGTTGAGGGTCCATTTCAGTGTTTTACGTCATTAAGGGAATCAAATGTCCATTACGCCATTTAGGGGTCAATTTTAGTGTATTACGACATTTAGGGGTATGTTTTTGAAAATTTTACGCCATTAAGGGTTGGAATTTGCTATACATGATTATGACATTTAGTGTCCAATTTTGAGGTGCTCTAACGAGCATGAGTACAACTTTTTTCTTCGAGCGCCCCCGGGCTTATATGTTATGTGGTATTTTTCTTGCTACATTTATTTTTATGCTCTTTGCGCTAATCTTGTCTAGCGCGAAAATAAATGTACTGCGAAAATACTGGGGAATTTATAGACTCACCAGGTATACACTATATATGCAGCGCCCCATGAAGGAGCATTCGCACAGGGGACCCACGGCTTTACGTGACTGTCCGACCACGGAGCAAGTAGAGTAAAGTTTCTTGCCCAAGGAAACAAGGAGACGAAAACAATGCGCTATTCCACCCAAACTATTTTTCCACTCAGCGTCTGCACACTTTACAGGTGTTCACTGGTCACTGTGGCCCTAGTAAGCTTCATTCCACACCAAGCATCATTTGAGGTTCTGCGGTAACCTCTGGACGCGCTGAACCTTGATCAGCCCACATACGCTCTATCGCTGCCCGGATCACCTCCCCGATTTTCATGCAGGTTTACTCGAGATAATTGGCAGTTAGTTCCATGTCCAAGGGAATCTCAAGCACACTCAACTTTTGGCACCAGTGGGGTTCGAACTTGGAACCTGCACCGCAAGCAAGGGCCTTACTGTTTGAGCGAACTTGACCACTATAAATGGTCTTTGTATATACTGCGGCATTTTAAAAAATCCATGAGTGAAAATTCAAACGCAACGAAAATTACTGCACACGAAAATATTGGAACTTACAGAACAAATTGCTTGAGTGCATGTGAGTTTCTTATCAGTCAGTAATTCATTTCACTTTTTTTGTTTTGTTTCCACAGCTTGAAATGAAGAAATTGAAGAAGAGTAAGAAGAAGAGTAGGAAGAGCTTCCCCACCAATATGGATGTAGATAAGTTCCTGTCACAGTTACACTATCCACAATGATAGTGGTAACCCATTGTTTTTTTCATCAACATAAGCTCACAGTATGTACCAAACCGTCATTAAGGACGATCGCGGTGATAAGTTCCTACCTGTAGATTTTGTTTATTTTTTGTCAGTTAATAGATAAAAGCCTAAACTTCAACATTCTGCAATAAAAAATGGGGGTCACCGATCATCTAAGCACGCTATGACGTCATATATGATGACATCATTTTCCTTTTAATCGACGATAACTTGAAAACTTGAGCGTTAGGTTAATTTACATAATTAACTTTTTTTATTTGTTTGATGTTATAAAACCAAATTTCGACATTCCCGGCGATGAAAATTGTTTTTTAGATTTTACCCATGTAATTTCATCTCTAGCTATCTTTTGAAAACAGTCGGTGACCCCATACTTTTTTTTCTTAATTTGACATCAACTTGGCATTCACAATCAGGCATGATTATCTTCAGGTCTTTGCCTGAATTCAGGCAAAAATGCTTGGATCTTAACTGTACAAAAGTATTGGGAAATTCACATTTTCAGGCAAAATTACAAAAAGCCATAACCATCCCTGCACAATTGACCAGCAAAAAATTGAAAAATTCTACAGGTAGCAAATATTTGAAAAATCAGCATTTTGTGGTATAGGAAATCACATGTAAAAATGTTGATCACTGAAGACCCATTGGCTCGGGAGCACTCGTAGCTACTCGTTACTAGTTCGCGCCATTATTTTCGGCGCTTACCGGGAAGACAGTGCGTAAAAAACTAGTGCGCGTTGCATTTTGCGTATTAGGCGCAAATCTTACGCTTAGATACCACGCAAGCGTTTTTGTCAAAATCTTCCTGCCAATGACCAACAAATTCTGTAACACTGCCCTCTAAAATAAACATCGCGATCGTCTTTAATAATGAATTAACCCTTCCGATCTGATAGAACGCCTGAGCGTTACCAAATGAGCTTGTAAACAGGAGAACACTCAGGTGTTCTAATTCGTATTGAGTGTAAATTAATTCAGTGTGGGCTATGCTATCTACACCTATATTGCAATTCAGGATTGAAAGGGTAATAACTTTGCATTCAATTATGCTTGGGAAATGTGATGAAATCAATGCAATTACATTAAATTTTGAGTGCTGTCTAATTCCCCTGGCCCTTGCAGCCCTAGTGTAGTGGCATATCAAAATTCATTGCATGTGCGTTGATTTTGTTCCATTTCACAGTCAATATATTCAAAGGTTGGTTCACATTATGATCATGACCAATGTAAGGTGACGAATGTAAGAAAATCAAAAATAATAATTGGCTACAATGTAAAACGACAAAAATGAAAAGTTATTGCCGACGGATGGTAACGACCCTCATCGTAAATCAAGGTCTTAGCAGAGCTGCCAACTCTCCCGGATTCTGCGGGAGACTCCCGGATTTAGACTTAATCTCCCGACATCCCGCAAAGTAACAAAAATCTCCCGGAAAGTCTCTCTAGCGTAAAAAAAAAAAAAAAAAGCGTAACGTATAGAGCCTTCCCATCCTCTCTGGCAAAATAAAAAAAATAGACTAATTCATTAAGCCCCTCTATAATTGTGTATACAAAAGTAATAAGTAGCGTAACGTAATAGAAAGTTGTATGATTTACCCGTGTGCGTTTGTTTGTACCTGAAAATGTTTACTCCAGTTCCGATTTTTTGAAAGAAATGTAGGAACTTTACAATTGAAAACTGGTCAAATACTTTTATAAAAATATAATGTAGTTACAGTAATGAAATAAAACGTAAATCTTATAAAATATTGCTCTTATAAAGACTAAAAAAGAAATAAATTGAAGAAAAATCTTATGTGTCTCAACAAACAAACGTGATTTACCGAACTATACGGTGTTTTATTGGCACTGACAAACAATATGGCGAACGAGAGAAATCCAACGAGTGCCGGAGGTGTTGGTAAGAAGCCGCAAAAATATTACTTGTTCTTGGATGCGTATTCAAAGGAATTCCCTTGTATTCGAAAATCCAATAAAGGAGAATATTTCGCATATTGCACAAATTGTAATGCTGATTTCTCGATCAAATTCGGAGGTAAGAATGACGTTGTACGACACATGGACTCACAAAAACATAAAGATTTCGCGAAAGCAAGCGCTGGATCCAGATTTTATGCTGTAATTGAAGTATATTATTTATGAATTGAACAACTTCAATGGGTAAGCTGTTATTCAATTACTGTTTATAAATTCTCACATTGAAAAAATTGTAAAATGTTCTAGTTAGTCCCAATATGATTAAGTTTTGAAACTGTCATTAATGTTGTATAAACAGTTGTAAGAATGCTGTCAAAAGTGTTCTAAGGGTCTCTAAAGTGCTAAATTCTTCGAGCTTCAAGGGGGCGCTGCCCCCTTTGAACCCCCGCCGGGGCGCTGCCCCTCGACCCCAGTGGATCTCCCTCATTCCTCAATGTCAATGTTGGCAGCTCTGTCTTAGGCAGGATTGAAGGTTTGGGTGTGTAAACCTAAAATTTTGGGTGTGTTAATCTAAAGATTTGTGTACAAAGTATAGGGAAATTGGGCAAAATCTGGGTGTGCATTTACAAATCTGGGTGTGCAAAACACTCCCTGCATGGCTGGCTGGCTAAGCCCTTGTCGTTACCCTCCGCAAGCGAATGTCGCAGTAGTCGTTATAATATTGTTCCTTGCCATTGTGATTTTGTCAGTAATCATTGACATAAAAACTGGACAATAACTCAAAAGAAAAGTATCATTCGCAGTTTACAATTGCTTGTTGTCCTCTCTAATCGTTACAGTGTAGGACAAGGTTCAAGATTTGACCCCGATTTGACTGCCAAAAGTGTGAAAAAAATATTTAGGGGTAAAAAAATCAGTTTAAGATATGAAAATATATCTTTCTAAGGGTAAAAATATGTGCCTTGCTCCCACGAAACCCGGACAAAGTCGCCAGAACACTTAAGGAGATATAGCCCAATAAACTTGTCAGAAATCAATAGAAATCAAAGGAATTTTCAACCTAAATGTCACTTTTTGACAGACAAAACATTGAGCAATCCTGGAGTATGATATATCATTGGAAAGCTTCTAATTTTGCCATTTTAAATTTGGTAAAATTTGAAAAATGGATTAGTCCGACTTTGTCCGGGTTTTGACAGAGCAAGTCACATATCTGTATTTTCTGATTTTGGGACCAAAATGAACACCTGATGTGTAGTTATTCTGAAAATTTTAGATTTTTCCCAAAAAACGTGATTTTTCGGTGACAAAATATTTTACCATCCATTAAAAATTGTATTGTGTACTCATTGAATATGATAAAATCAATCTCTTGAAGTATTTTTTTATACAAGGAATGATTAAATATTTAAAATAAAACAGTTTTTAGTTAAATCTCTCGCCTGGTATGGCTATACTTTTCACTCAAAATCAACATTCCTCGTGACAAAAGTCGCTCCAAAAAATGACAATTTTCCCGGAAAATTTGTCATAAATTTGTTGTAAAATCTAAAAGTAAAGTCCTACTGGGGTCAATAACCCCTAATTTTGTGTGAAAATTAGTTGGCTTTCAATTCATAACCATTGTGAACTAACTTAGAAAATGTTACCCCTACCCCTTGAATTTTTGACATGAGTTAAAAGTCTGGGCATTTTCGTTTTTTTTTAAATAAAGTCGTATAGGCCTACAAAACTAATGGCTTATATGCCCATCATTATGGCCCATATAAGGGTATGGTATTTATTTGAAAAAAACTGCTTTATAAAAAGTTTCAAATTTTTTTGACAACTGGATTTTTCCATTTTTAGTACATTTTCAGCTATCTAGACCCTGTATTAGTCAATGGGGGAAAATTTCAAGTTCAAAGCACAGCATTTTTGACTTCATATTTGAATTCTACACAATTTCATCCTAGAATCATGTGCCATTGTCTATTTGAGGCATCTTTATTGTTTCCATTTTTTGGCAGTCAAACCGGGATCAAATCTCGAACCTTGTCGTAGGGAAGCCTTATAATTGTTTAAAAGTATGTATTCTGATCTGGTGGCAAATTTAACATATACTTTTTCCATACATGAATGAAGGGGCATCACCTACATAAAGCACTTGTCGAGTTTCATTTTTACGTTTTGAGCTAAATTAATGTTATAGGCAAAAATGTGTCTGAGAGTGATCCATAGAAACTTATGGAATATTTATTCTAGTTAACAAAATATTCCAGTAACTCAGCACTAAGTTGATCATATCTCTACAACGACACACAATATGGTCATGACACTTTACACAGGTTATGAGAAAAATATGCACTTTCATCTGGTATCAAAATTTCCAATTTGATTTTTGGAGTGAAAGGGATCGGAATACACCCCTTTAATGGTTTAAGAATTTTAAAGTGAAGATACGTTTACACTGTGACGACTTGGAGGTAACGACAAGCAACGTAGACCTGCGAATTGCAGTTTTGACTTTTACGCCCGTCATCGTTAGTTAAAGAAAATTATACGCTCCACACGCTGCTAGTCACGCAGAGTATCGTTACTGTCAATCATTTTCAATTATAACTTTTAGTTGCAAATATGTTACCCTACGTCGAAACAAGTCATCACAGTGTAAACGCACCATAATTGATCACTCTTAAACAATGCCAAATTACATGTAAAAGTTCTTCACTTTAATAAGACATGTGTGATGTCCTCAAAGAAAGTATTCTTGAAAAAGCACAATTTGGGGAGACTGATGTATTTAATGTAAATGAGTTTTTTTGAAATCATTCTTTAATTTTATGATTGATAATACAGTAGAAACTCATTATAACGAAATCTGATACAAGCAAAACCCTGTTACAAAGAAGAAATTTTCCTATACCATTATACTAATTTCTTTTGTTTTTTATTATATTCAAAACCCTGATATAACGAATGTTTGGATATAAAGAAGTAATTTCTCTGGTCCCACCAACTTCGTTATAACGAGTTTCCACTGTAGTAACAATTTGTTATATCAAAATTTCAAAGAATTGAATTTGCAATTGGGATTTTGTCAATTATAACCAACTGTTCTTAATGTTGTAGAATTTTATACAAAAATCTGTATATTTTGCATTTGGATTGAATTTGTATAGAATTGATCATCATGTGAATTCAGCAATGATTTAACTTGGCGAAATTTGAAGGAGTGTTACTGATTCTATAATTGAATTAATTTGAGACGTGGTGTAAAGTTACAGCAATTTATTTTTTACAAGTGTGACGAAACCATGAGTTATTAGTTCTGTTATCGATAGGCTTTTTGAGTATCGCTATGCCAGGAGTTTGATATACAGGCTTGAGTTACCAGTAACAAGTGTAAGCTTGAAAAACATTTCATGGCATAGTGAAAATTGAACTTAACTTTCAGACATTTTATGGTTTTTCTAACTAAATGATCATCACTTCAAAATATTGTCGAACAATTCCTGAGTGTGTCAGTCTTCTGGCGTCTCTGCGGCTCACAGACACCGTCCAGACATTTCCGATCGATTTGTCCGTTGAATTCTACCCTGTATGACGCCGTAAACACATCATAACCATGCCACAAGGTTATGTGACCAGGGGTCGATTTCACTAACGTTAAAATGCATCGTTAACCCAACAAAGGGTCATGTAAGTAACTGTAACCCTTCTTATAATTTTTTAAAAAGATTGACCATTGCATTTATTAGCCAGCACTGATGGAAAATGGTCGCAATTTGACATGTGCTGGCTAAAATCAGGTACACTTGATTGAGTGTTTAGTGCGGACTGTTGTGAACAACATATTTCTCATAAATCAAACAAGGTTTAAGGGTGTGCAAGCAAGACTAGTGCTTTAAAAAATAGTGTGTCAAATTGTGGTTTTTTTTAGAGAAATAAATTTTTGAAATTATATTAAAAATCTTGAATAAAAATTAATGAACTGATGCAAACTTGTTTAAAGTTCAGAATAAGACAACTTATCGATTACACCCTGGTCACATAAGCTGCAAGAAGCCGCAACACCGGTATGACACCGGTGAATGATTGCGATGCCGGTCAGACACCGGTGGTTATGTGACCGTAACTGAAGACATCGTATACAAACCGCAAGGTTTTAACTCTGAATAAAAATTCTTGCGGCATGCTTCCGGCATCTCTACGGCTCACGGACACTGTCCGGACACCGGTCGGACACCGGCTGGTATCCGATCGGCATCTGCTGAATTGACGCCGTAAACACATTGTAACCTCGCCGCAAGGTTATGTGACCGGGGTATTATGAAAAGAGGGGTAATGAAGTAATTTCTTGTACAAATGTAAGATCTCAACAATGAGGTGACTCAAATTAGTAATGTAACTGAATGACGAATTACATTACTAATTTATATTAGTCACTTGACTAATATACAGTTTGTCCTGCGTCATTTAATTCATCAATTTACGAATTAAAGACGCATTTGATATTCCCTAATTAGTCATGTAATTTATCATTTATCAATTAACTAAAATTTAACTGATTACAAATTGAATAATTAGAGATGGAAACTATTTTTTAAACATCAAAAATTGTTTTTCATCATTTCAAAGACATTTACAGCATTTTTTCAAGAATTATGAAAAAATCACTCTGCTTGACTAATTTTAATTAGTCAAATAAGACATGTTTTTTGACTTATTATCGTTTTCAGTGTACATAAGGCTGCGGATCTACTTGTTGATTTCAATTAAAGTTATGTGTATAGTAAAACCTGCATGATGTAAAACACATTGTAAATCTGTAATAAAGAAATGATTCCAATTTTGTATTTCATTTATGTATATAAAAAATTGTATACATACAGTTATTTTATATGATTTTGCTACAAAATATGTATTTATTTATGATCAATAAACAGAGTTCTATGATGTTTGAAAAACATATTGATAGTATAGTGTGTTTTTGATTGAATTGCAGTCATGGGTGTGTGTTTTTTTTGGGGGGGGGGGGTGTTTGTTTGAACAGCGGTTCCAAATGAAACCTATTTATTTATCTGTTTAGCCCTTTAAATTCCTAGGTCCATAATGTTCAAAAGAGGTTTAACTCAAATTTTGGTTCATAGCTAAACATTTCCTTTGACCAATATTGTCATAATTTGTGATGATGGTATGATTTATAGTTGAATCTTAAGTTTTGAAAGTTATTGTAGTTCAAAACTGCTACCACAGATCCTTCTATAGCAGTAGTATTTTGAGATAGATCCGGTCTGGTCTATTATTATTTTTTTTTTTTTTTGATACCATGAGTGATGTAGCATTTTAACACTTGAAAACAAATAAGAGTGGAAACTCATTACGGAGTTGCTGTATATAGACAAATTTACTTATTTGTATCTAAAATTTACTTATTTATATCTAAAATTTACCTATTTATATCTAAAATTTTGATATCAGTTTTTAAAAACAAAAGAAAGTATCATAATGGTACAACAAAAATACTTCCTTATATCAGGGCCTTATATCAGATTTCATTTAATGAGTTTCTACTGTTCCATGTGTTTTGTTTCACCTCAAGAGGGCACTTCAGGGCACAGCTATCCCCTCATTTTCTGAAATATTTTATGCTTTTTAACCCCGGGGGGGTTACTGATATTTGTGTCCGGGTAACCACCCGAGTTCCGCAGGTTCCGAAGGTGACCCTATGTGAGACCAAAAA
>JXSR01S052094.1:8615-23972 GCA_000969725.1 Ophiothrix spiculata
GCCATAATTGGTTGACAATTAATTATCATATAATTTTTAAAATTCAACTTTTCAGACTCTCTTGCTTGTTCCAAACATACGTGACGGCAGCTATTAACCAAAGAGCAAGAACTTCAACGTGTCATGCACGGTATGGAAATTAGGTAACATGTACATGTACAATATTCAGGCTGATAAATTTGTAATTGAGTCATTAAAGCCACAGGCAGTACGGATAAATTTAACTGATACATATTTACTAGGTTGAGCAAGCAACAGGTATGCATGTGTGTGTCAAGCAGGTTTTAGATTCCTGTTTTGCTTTGCCTATGTAGTCTAAGCAGGTGACAATGTCATGGTATATGCACATTCTTAATACACCTCATTTATTCCTACTAGTGTGTGTATTACACATTGCAGTTTTATATGCCTACAAGAATCTTATGATACATACACTGTATGTATGCCTCTGTTATAGGCCCTACTCACCGAATATGGCCTGACTCGGCAGCACTTTCATGCCCATATCCTTGTCTATGACGTATGTGAACTTAGGCAACTTTCTTGATTGATACATTTTGTTGGATGGAGATGTTAGGATTAAGAAAAAAATATGAAGTCAGGTTTTTTTTTAATTTCATATTATCCGTTTGGCAGTCACAGATTAACATTTACTTCAAAAAGCATCAATTGTATTAAATTGCAACAATCAACAAGACAGCAGTCCGAATAACTAGACCACTTTGGGAACAAAGTAGCCTTAACTTATTTGTGATCAGAAGCAAGTACACATTTTGTTGAAAATATTGATTTAGGCCTCAAAATATCAATAGGCCTGCCTACAACACAATAAAAGCATAGTTTACGAGAAAAGCAAACACTTCATAAAATCAGGGCAAGTTTTCTCAAAAGCATGAAACAAACAGTTTGGTCTCCATTTTTTCTTAAATACAATGTCCACAACCAGACTATACCCAAAGGTGAATGAAATGTACACATAGGCCTACAGTGACAAAATTTAAATTCAATTTCATTGATCAAATTGTATCCAGACTTTTCTGTTAAAATATTTGAATCCTGTTTTGAAGAAACCTACCCTTGCACAATTATATCAAATCAAAAAGATAGAAACATTCAACACATACCATACCTTTTCGTACCAAGTTCGCATTTTCTAACTTACAGTTTGTAGCCAGCTTTTGCAGTTGAAAAGATTCAGCTTAAAGCGTTTGACTCTCGTTGATGTACGTTTTGCTATCGTAATGACGTACGCAGATCTTAATTGTAGGACTACAAGTTTTGCCTCCAAACAATGAAATATTGAAATAGTTCTCCATCATAAAACATCACAAAATATGACCACTCATCATTCATTCAACATACATTGTAAAATAACTTCGGGTTTTAAGAACATGTAAAAAATGGTGTAATGTTATTCAAATCATTAAAATGGAGTTGTCTAAATGAGGTTAAGGGGTAAAGAAGTACAATGTACTTAGTGAGAAAGAATAAACACGAAGTAGTAGGCCTGTTATCCCACGCAGAAATGTATTAGTTTCTTAATGGTGTTGAATTGCTTTTTGGGAAAGCTGTAAGCAAGTAACTTACAGAAATGCTTGCTATTCAAAATGTTACACATTTTGTATGTATTCATCTCCAGTATTTAATCACATTCAAGTTGTGATTAAATAAGAGAGATAAATACTTACAAAATTACATTGAAAATGTGATACTTTTCTGCAGCATTTTGCAAGAGCAGTCTGCAAAGGCAAGTCCTTAAAATTGTGAATATCAGATAACTTTGGTGGGTAAAGTATTCATCCAGTCTGGTTCATATTTCAGTGTAGTAAACATTACATTATACTAAATTCTTTTTACCCTTAAATCTAACTAGTACAAACTTTATCATCCACTGCCCTATCCTAAAACTCTGCCAATGCCCCTTTCATAAAAATTGTTTCACTTCGCACCTTGATGATATCAATGAAGTTCACAAACCAAAAGACCAATATTTTACTATTATAAAAATAAAGCATTAAAAAAAGCCCACATAAATGTACATTATTCAGGCTTATAATATCTGTAGAAAAGAGCAAATTTAACTTCAATCTCAAGGACCTAAATCAACCCTTGTCAGATTTTTAACTATTTATGAAAGAGATGTTAGATAGACTGATGAATCTAAATGACAACACTGTGACATTTATTTAGTGGCTAATTTTCCTGACAACCCTCACATGATGTTAGTAAGTTACGCCTATCAAGAACCGATAGGTGATAAAATTCAAAGTTTCTCAATTTCTTGAGTACCATCTTCATGTATACCATGAAGTGATTTCAGCTTGCTGATTAGCTAGTAGAAGATTAAAAGGACATTTCAAAGAAAACAATGATGGTGCATTTTTCACAGCATAACAGGAACTGAATTTTAGAGAGGCAGGTGAGCTGAAAATAGATCTCCTAAAAAAGTAAAATATTAAGAGCAGTAACAGAATGACACTTCTTATCAGGTAACTATGTGAAGTGGTTGAGAACAACATGGCTCAGTGGCTTCTTCTAAAATGCAGTTCCTAGTATGATTGCGGTAGACCAGGGCTAAGTAGACCATGGATAAGTTGAAACATTGATGTATTTTTTCTAAAAGCTTTGAGTGAGCAACTAAATGCTTCTTCAATTGGATGCCCTCACGACACCGATTGGTTAATCCGTCTTGAGTTGACCTCGCAAGAGAACACAAAGCGTGAGCGGAGGGCAAAGTCTAACAAGGGAGCACCACAACGTACATCTACATGGACTATGATTGATCCAAGCTCTATAGATACTCATCAAGAGGATTCACAATCACTCAGAGCTGTTTATAAATGAGAAAAATGTGACATCATTACTCAAACTAACCCAAGTTACTTCCAATTAGCCCGATCCACACTAGAGTCAGTGCCACAATTATTCAGAAAATGTGACATTGAAACATCCAGAGAGTATGACCTCCATTGCATGTATATTAGATATTCTAGATGGCCGTCTACACTGCATTTTTGTTTTCACTGTCCAAGGAATTGTGGCACCGAACTTAATAAGATCTTATCCCAAATCAATCACTGAATACTTGGGATTGTTTATCATTGTTGTCTGTTGCCAGACCCTTTTCCCCTGTATCATTCACACATCACTCCTATCTCAAAACACGTAGTGGACACTAAATAATATTTGGCAGAACCATCATTCAGGAATTAAGGTGTGTACAATGTGAATGTGCAAGAAAAAGGGTCTATAACTATCAGAATAGAAATGTTTGAGCATCTGACAGAGAGCTCTATGGCTATGTGAAAATCTTGCCAAAACTGGTCAATGGGCAGACAGACCTTCTATGACTCATGTCAGACACTCAAACATTAGATCCATCCTGATACTTGTATATCCAGAACCCATCAAATACCTTCAATTAACATCAATGGATACTAGTCTTTCCCAATTTTTAATGCATCCATGCACGCATCTAACACAAACTTCAATGTACAGCAAAAGACTAGCATCATCAGATGGTAGCTGAAGCAAATGATGGTCTCAAAAATATATCATGGGCAGTTTGAAAGGTTTCATTAAGTCCACTCACAATACAACAAACCATGATGATACGTTCTTACAAAGACTTCCAAATGGAATTAGGGAGTCAACAAAGGCTAATGATCGATCTTTCAATCATGCATTGTTTTACGAAACATTGAAATATTGACAAATTTTCTTGTATCAAGGTAACCTGCAATCCGGTTATACAAGCTAGGAATCAAATCACTCCATTGTTGTATTGTGAGGGTCATCATCTTAGAGTAACGATGAAGCTCTGCACATAAGAGGGTCCGCAATCATAATACAATTTTGTAGCAGCCATTTAATACATTTTCGCTTCAGGGCAACTTGGAAAACCTATTATCATGGTTGCAAGAAAGAATCAAACCTTTCAAACTGCCCATAAGTAGAAAATTCATTGAAACTCTCCTGCCACAAACAATTTCTTACCTTCAGAAATCCTATCAACTGAAACTGCAATGTGCTTCTTATTTATGTCTGAGAGTTTCAATGTTTAAACATTTCAAACTATTAAAGCCAAAAAATAATTTATTAAGACTGCGTATACAAAAATCCAGAGTGCAGGGTTGAATATGTAAATGCAACCCCACCATGGATTTTTGTTTACACTGTCCAATCAATTTTTATTTGGCCTATATAAAACCAAATCTAATTCATCTATTAAAAAAATCAAACTGAACGTATTGCAAACTTGTCGGATATGGAAATTGAATTTTCAATCATGCCACATGCACTTGAGCTTCACCAAAATGTGTGCACGATTTATCAGTGTATAAAAGCGTTCGGCCTAATAAGCATAATACAATGCCATTCAATAACATTGTACTGCAAGAGTGAATTAGATTTAGTTCAAGTGGACCAGGCCTCCATGTTGTTGGAACAGATAATAAGTTTAAACATCACAATTTTTTTCCAAGAACTGGAAGCAAATGACCAGAAAACTGTCTTCTCTGAGTAGTATGCAGCAGCTATCATTCATTGCTATTAGCTGTGATGATGTTTTTAATTTCTAAAGATACTCCATTTCTTTGAGCAAATTGCTATGTTTCAACTTATCATATGTTCCACATAGATAGACCTAATCCACGCTATATGCAGGCATGAGAATGATTTTTCATGAAAATATCTGAATTTAGTAAACTTTAACCCCCAAAACACTAAAAAAGTTAAATCAACCCCCAAATTAACTGAATTTGGATGATTTTGGATGACAAAATATCTGAAATCAGTTAATTATCTGAAAATTCTCATGCCTGTATATGATAAAGTCTTGGTATGTCAAAAAATATGTTTGAACCATCAAACAAGTAGAGAATAATATTGTGTCTGGGACAGGCCAAATCAAAATGTCAATATTTAAAACAGACCATCCTCCTGGGTCACAATGCATAACTTCTGTCAATACAAATTTGTTGCCAATGATTAAAACAATTGAGTTTTGAAGCGGCTCCTAACCAGTGATGCATCTGACATTTTGTGAGGCTGATGAATTCTGGTTTGATAATATGTATATCTGTTGACATTCCAAGACCGATAAAATAAAACAAAGACACTTACCCGTCCTGTGCTCTGTCCCAGCTGTGCAGGAGTTGAACTTGTTGATGGGCCAGGGGTTTGGAACATGGAAGGGCTTTGGGTAAAGTCCGCTGTAGATACGGCCACTTGAACAGGGGTACTCTGGGGCTGTGTAAATGACGGAATCTGGGACATTTGGACAATTTGTTGGGACGATGTTCCCGGTAAGTCCTGCACTTCAGGAAAATCTGGTTTAGGAGGCGTCTGTTGTATTGTGTTGCCTGAAGCTCCTTGAAAAGTTTGATAGGTACTAGTTCTTGGGGGAGCTTGATGATGTAAAGGTCTATTCAGATAATGGGAGCCACGGCCTCGTCCTCGTTTGGGCACTAATTTCTGAGGCCTGCTATGGAAAGTTTGAGTATGTTTCTGTAAGACTTGAACACTCCTGAATGCTTTATGACACACACCGCATTGATATGGCTTTGGGGAGATGGGAACTTGATAATGGCTAACAGTTCTTTGAGTTGGTGGCTGGTTAAACATTTGTATACTGCCGTGCTGTTGACTCATAAGAAAATCAGATTCAGTTTCTTCAATTTTGGGTTCCATTTCTTGCCCTGTATCCACTTCAATAACATCACTTGGTTCTACTTTGACGTGCACACCATCTGTAGCAGCACCATTGGACTCCTGAGGCTCAAATTGAGTCGTCTGTGTTACTGTTGTTGTTGTGTCAAGATGCGTGCTATCTGTTGCTGCTGCCAGATGCATAGGCACTGCCATATCTTGCGAAACCTGAACCATTGTGCTTTCACTTTTACTCTCATCGACAAAGCTTTGCTCAGTCAATAAATCACCGATTTGTGGCATTTCGCTTGAATCCCCTTCTGCTCCTAATTGGGGCATGTCACTAGAATCCTCCATAGCACTCAGCTGTGGCATCTCTTCACTCCCATCTTCTGTTGTTGAGGCACCAATCTGAACAGCCTGGTCCATCAGTGGAAGTCCTGTCTCACCTGATACACATTTCTCGCCAGGTTGTTTGCGGAACTGGTGGTTGTTGTATGCCTTTTGAAGAGGCCCAGTGGCATAATACTGATTTGTTGTGGGTGCTGAGACATCTTGTAATTTGACCAGTATGCTACAGCCTGTCTGGATGGACAGTGCATGGGCCTGGAAACAGGAAAGAAAATTGGAATATTCTAAATCACTATTTTAGAGCCAATAGACAACTTTTGCTTCATACACCTTTCATGTTAAACGTCCAAGAAAAGTGTCATGTGACCCGCTTAGGACCAACCATTTGTAGACGATAGATCAAACAGTACTTGGACGTCGTATGTGAATGGTGTAGAAAACTAAAAGTGGCTAGTAACAGGACTTCATTTTAGTTATGATGGAAATAACTGGATGATCATGCACTGTAAAATGATTTGATTTGGCGTGGACAAACACTAGTGAATTGCTCGAAAATACAGAATTGCTCTTTGTTCCGATTTAACTGAAATTTAAAATTGAAGTATCTTAGGTGGTGATCTTTCATATGAAAGTGTAAACTTACTTTTGGAAAATCAGACCATGTTCCTTTAAAAACAAGTTTTGGATTTTCTGAATTAGTTATTTACGTGTAGTAAACTGAATGTTAATTTTGTCTTTGAACACAACAAAATCTGGCCAACTAGAACTTGCAAATCAAATTAAACAAACTTCAGAGTTAATTTGAGCTAAATAATTATTGAAATCAAGTCCTATATTACTATTTACAGTACTTAGTCAAATGGCCGATTTTGAAGAATTTATTGCAATGTTCACTTGATGTGGTGAGGCAATCAGCCGAGATTTGGCGATTCTGAGTTGCCATACTACAGTAAAGGCTCATGAATTTGCCAGGATGACTGTCACAAAAGAGGACAATTTAATCAAACTGTTAATCACCATCACCATCACATCATAATTTACTAGCTTATAGCTAGCTTCTTGTAAGTCTCACATGTTGACAAGGTCTAGTCTCTCGGTGTAACAATTGAGGTCATCGCCATATTACGAAAATTGCAAAAGACATTGAATCAGCATTTTGTAACAAATAGTATACTTTAATATAGCCCTAATATCAACAGACCAGTGCTAACCAATTGGCCAGCTGACTCTTGTTGCTTATGATACCTTACCCCAGGGGTTCTCAATTAAATTTGTTGGTGGGCCATTAATTAAGGACAAATGCCAGTTCAAAAATACATCTTGGAGGGCCAAATTAAGACATTTTTTCAATGCTTTTCCTATATACTTCTGTATTCCAGAGGCGATCAAAGGGCCAATTTTAAGTAGTTGGCGTGCCGGATTTGGCCCGTGGGCCACTATTTGAGAAGGCCGGCCTTACCCACTTTATTGCAACCTTGTGAACATTTCATAAACACTGCTACTGTACCACGGGAATCCAAAAAATTTTATGCACGGATTAAAACTGATTTTGACCTTGATAAAAGCACCAAATTATAAATTTCTTGGCAATGTAGTAAAGCAGAATAAATAAGCTTTCAAATGCAGAATATTTCTTAAGAAATCTGGTGAAAAATAATAAGATATGACCAATTTTGAAAATACTTCTTCAGGGGTAGAATTTCGCTGAGGCTTACGCGAGTCCATTTGGACTCTCCTTGATTGAGTTTGCAAGAGTCTTTTCTATTCAGATTGTGTGAAATATTCCACAGTTTACAAGAATCTAACTGGACTCTCATGCTTTTGTTTGCAGGAGTCTTTGCGCGAGTGGACTCTCGGAATCGCGGTGAAATTCTAGCCCTGCTTCTTAACTTTTATCATAATTCCATAACCCGTAATTGTGATATGTAATAGCTTGCTTAACTGTGTAAATCCCAATGGAATGGAAGAAAAAGAGACGTACTTAAGAATTTTTTTGATTTGGTGCTTTTATCAAGGTCAAGATCAGTTTTAATCTGTGCACAATTTTTTTTAATTCACGTGGTATGGATAAATTTACCTTCTGAAAGATTGTTTTCTTCAGGCTGTCTTTAACCCACTCTCGTAACTCATAATTCTCAATGTAACGCATGTTGACAGTTGATATAAAAGCAGTATAATCAGTACAAACTTTACTATGGTGTGTTACAAATATAATCGAAGGCTCTGCAAAGAGAAAAAAAAAAGAAATAACATTCGGTTAATTTCAATAAAATATACAGTTGATTTATCTCAAGGGGTACTTGGATGTGACCAGATTTTATGACTACCACCCAACATAAGTAAACCTACAATTTAAGGAGACAAAAATATGCCTCTTTTATGTAAGCTGGTTTTAACTTCAAATATACACTTTGGTCCGTATTCCAGAAAGATGTTAAGCTAAACCATGGTTTAAAGGTGCCTAAATTCTTCCCACTAATTTTTTACCTACATATTTTTTTACATGAATCGGTAGAACAAGTTTATAATATAACCTACAAGTAGTTTTCCATAATTTTGAGGAATATTGGAGAAAATTGCAATTCTTTACCTGCTTTAATATTTTTCGCCGGCGAAAAAAAAGTTGTAAAAACAGTGTTTCTAGTTTCAAAATTTAAAAAGATTTTGTTTCTACACATGTGATGGGTAAACAAATTATTTTTGATGAAATTGTTTCTCTTTTAATACACGTGTATTAAATTATCTCTCATATCAGGGCTTTGTTTGATTTTTTATCTGGTAAATCCAGATCTGAGGTGCAAATTTAGGATTCAGAAAACACAAGATAGTCACACCACCATCAAAGAATGATATATTGAAAATTAGTTATCTCTCAATTTGAGCCATTTCTGTGTAAATCTTTGGACTTTTTTGGATATTACTACACTCTTAATAGTGGTGGGCTATAAAAGGGTGATGTTTCAATTTCCTTAGGGGCACATCCTAGTTGATACAGTATTACCTCCTGATCATTTTGACACCTTTTTCATCAAAATCGGCCAAAAAAAGAGGCAGTGCCAAAAAACTGATTCGGACGAGGGGGGTCTGAAAATGACCAATTGTGTTATATATTGTATAATTTTGTACCCTTTTCTAGTGATGTATGTGTTGTTTTGTGTGTTTTTGAGGTCAAAGAATCCATTTTTAAAAGTTGCGTAATTAATTTGATATAAAACAGCCATTTTCGCGAATATGAATGGTCAATTTTAACGCAACCTTTAAAAATGGATTCTTTGACCTCAAAAACACACAAAACAACACCTACATCACTAAAATAGGGTACAGAATACAATATATAACACAATTGGTCATTTGACCAGAACAGTTCCATGAGTCTAGCTGTTGACGAGAAATAAAACCATGATTTAGCTAAACACCTTTCTGGAATACGGGCCATTATCTTTAATTGCACTTAAAACTTAAAAGTACATTTTGGTGACCACTATTTAAAACCACAGGGGAAAAAATGGCCACAAAATGGTCATTTGAAAATGCAACCAATGTGTAAATGTAACAGACCGAACGTACGCTTTCCCATGTTCATTACCAGTATATGCAGCACTACACAAATTTGAGGCCCAACCAGGGTTTGAACCTGGTGTAGCAGGAATGTAAGTCCTCCGTTCTTATTGTCCGGGTTGTACAGTAAAGTATAGGCTAACAACTTTCACGCAACACATGTGATACAGTATCATACAAAAACGCTGCAAATGAATCCCCAGGTTCTTGTCGGGTTTTTTTGGTTGGGGGGGGGGGGGGTAATTTGGGGTAAAAACAACCACCAAAATAATATGTACATTTTAGGTACCCGGTACGTGTAAAAGTGTGCGCCATGCTCATCCAAACCAAAGTTAAACATATTTTGACACCTCCAGTTGGGAACATAACTTATGTAAAAAAAACGAAATTGGGATACCGTTGGCGTACATCGTGTTACGCTGATTTGAACTATTGATGAAGAGAGCCCTCGCACAATTTTCGGAGCGCCATAATTCTATGCGCCATCAAGATCCCAATGTAAAAATAAATTCATAAGTGAGAACTCAACAAGTAAAAACAAGTTCAAGCAAAAAATTGGTGGGATATCTATGGCGCACTGAGATAGTGAGGGTCAAAGGTCAAATTTTTCCAATCTGGTGCATTTTCGCAGCTCCCTAACTCTGCGCGCCATCAACAGAAACGATAAAACTACCAACAACGTGTAGAGACAGTAATGAGCATTAGTTTCGCTAACTAAGTAATTGCAACGACTAGTGGGACATTTGGACTTGAAAAATCAGAGGTTTTGTATGCATTGTTGACCATCATTTTGACGCCATCTTAGTTTGTCAAGTGTGTTGAATTCGGCAGTCCACAATCAGAATTTTGTATTTTTTTGGTCCATGAAAGCTTCTGATTATGAATTGTTCTTGAACTGAGTGCTATTTGATAGTGATCACAGATCTGTTGGTAAAAGAGGTGCCTCTGCTTCATATTTCAAAATTATGTTGGCTTTTCGCAGGAGTCAATGGCTGTTAGCCCAGACCCAATATGTAATGAAATGGTGTACAGGTCTGGATTGCCAGCACTGCAGGCCATCATTTGCCAGGCAGCAGAGCTGAAATTGCTGGCGTTTGCAACAATCATTATTGTTTGTGCCAGCAATTTGTGAATGCGAACATATGGCGAACAGTACTCAAGTCGTGAGTGAAAACGTAGATCGTTTTCACCTTGTCCTTGAAAATGTACACTCGCGTGGGAGAAGCCTGCGTGATCGCTATTCCTTCGACGAATTCATGAATTAAATTAGACCTACTAGTATGCCGAATATGATTTCATGTATATTCGACATACGGGGCTCCGTAGAGCCATGCTGAACATTGCTGAAGAAGCTTATATCGCCTGCTTCAGATCATGTCATCATAAATGAGCTCAAACGAACCTTTAATCCTTGTTGAATGATTTTACCTTAGTCATGAAGAATTATTTAATCTTTTCCGTACCAACAAAGATGATCAAAAAAATCGGGTCTCGGCTGTCAGTTATGGAGCCATGATGTGAAATGATCACGGAAGATCTCGATTTCAGCTCATTAACCTTTTCTTGACCCGTCCTGGATACGACGTCATTATCTAATTATCATAAACTACAAAATGATGTCACCTTAGGCTTAGCGTGATACCATTCTTGAACTTAGCAAAAAGGGGTGTAAAAAATATTATTATAACAATGTCTTGCATTACAATTCCACTTTCATTAATTCGTATGAATACTACATGACAGCACTTTTTATAATTAAATTTTATTTTCAATGATGTCATATCATATATTTTCATAAAAACAAACCGGGTGCACTGTAAACATTTGATCTGGCTCTGTCGCAACGCCTCGCATTGTTGTATCAACAAAAAAGTGGTGTAACACATTTTCATGGAATTTTCATGCAATTATTGTCAGGTAAGATCTTAATATGTTCACTTAATGAACACCCATATACAGATTTACAGATTAGTATGACCAAAAGGTCAAATTTATTGACTTCAAAAACCAAACATACAGGTTATAGTCAAAGGAGTTAGCACACAATAAACAAATAAGATTAATACAAGTATATTAAAGTACATGTGTAGTAGAAAAATATGTATATATAAAGATATATAAGGGGGCTAGCATTTTCTTCGGAAGGGGGTGGGTCCCAAAAAAGTGGGGAGACTCGGCAATTTTTTTCATGACCCCCCCCACCACCACCCCATTTTTTTTTTCCCCCCCCCCCCCCCCCCGCAACATGTTGAAGGAATGAAAATCAACCAAATGAAATTTGACGTTGAATATTGCATGCAGGGGACGACTTAATGTTTTCAGTCTGTTCTGACAATTCTTGCAGGGGGAGTCTGAGGGGGATGCACCCCCTCAGCTTCGGAAAAAATGGGGGTATTAGAAATGTGTCAATTGTCATACCCCCTCTAGGAAAAATAAATGTAATCAATTCAGCCCTTTGATTTGCCGAAAAGTTTTGATCAAACTGGTTTGTTATTGTCAGTAATTATGGCACCGCCGATGCAAAAAATTCTTACTTTTTCTATTGAAGTTTATTGACAAAAGGAAGGAGATTAGCAATGAGCTAGAACAAGCTGAGGAGAAAAAATCCAGTGGAGGATCAAGCGGAGGATAAGGATGAAACCCAGCATCATGAGCATGACCTGAGAAAATTATAACCTGAAATGCATGATGATGTTGAATGATTAGTAGTAGAAAATACCACGGGCAAAGCGATATTCTGAATGTGTTGCAACAGGAAAAAAAATCCTCAAAAATTGGTGCATGTAACTTTTGTTTGGTGCAGGTAGAAATTGTACTCTACATGCACCAGTGCAAGCACTGTCCCACTCATTATTTCGGACGCTGCCCCCCCCAGTATATTTGGGACCCACCCCCTTCCGAAGAAAATGCCAGCCCCCTATAGTAAACTTTACGTAAAGTAACAAAATAAAACAAAGAAATAACCCAGATCTATACAGAGTAGCACTTCCGGGGTAAATCAACAAACATCGCTATGTACAACACGTGATCGAATACTCATTAGCATAGATAAACAATTAAAGTTGGAACTAATAATATGTGTTCGGCAGAATACTGGCCCTGATATCGTGCATAGTATCTGTAAAAATGCGAATTGGAAATAGGAAAACATTCATGGTCTAATTTTTAGCACATGAGATTACTCGAATTGCCATCGAACAACTGTCAAACTGTAATGGCTGCCGTTGACGTCTAGATTTACTAGAATTAAATCCACAAACAATAGTTCAATGTCCAATATACAGAACCAAATAAGAACTAATTCGCACCATCTCTGCATGCTCTGTGAATATAGCCTTTGCCAATAGTTAAATCTAATAATTACAAAAATCTTCATGACACTACAACTTACAAGATCATCAGTGATCATCAGTGATGTAAATCGGTAATTTACCGGTTAATTTACATGGTAAATTACCGGCCTAAAAAGTGGTAAATTAAGTAAAATAGGTAAAATAAGTAAAATATAAAAAAAAGGATTTTTTTGATTTTTTTTCATTTTTTCCAATTATTATATTTTACTTATTTTACTTAATTTACCTTAATTTACCATAATTTACCGCAGTTTTTAATTTACCGGTAAATTAACAACATTGGTGATCATGCATGCAATCCTCAAATTTGGCCATAAATATGGACATGTAATTATTATAACTGTAATATGTATGTTGGATTTCAATTATAACCATGATAACCATACAATGTTGTTTCAAATAATTCTCGGACACAAAAATTTAGAGCCTTGCGTAACACAATTGCGTGTGCATTTTACATGAGTACACAACGGCAACGCTTTTCAGGCACACGCGATGTCGCGGCACTGTGAATTACTGATTGGAAACTGGGTATGTTGCGTACTTCCCCATGCCATGTCCCGTTCTTGTCACAGCTTGTGGATACGCAGTGGCTGCGTTCAGAAATCATGTCTGAAATTTATTTGAAACAATAATAACAATGCATAACCAATGAATGATAACCAATGAAATGATTCAATGCATGAATCATGAATGATAACATGATTATGATGATAACAATAACAAAAATTTAGTGCAGGTTTATAGAAGATTTTTCCGGTGAAATCTGCAAGGTTTAAATACACATACTGACTTTATTCAATGCACAACTTACCGTAGAATACATTCTATCAAAAGAAACATAGAAAGATACTGAATTTTCATGTGAATTTTCATGCAAAACAAAGACGCTGTGAGACACGGAAATCAAGCTGCGAAGACGCCACGATGTTAATTAAGCAGTGTTTCTATATATTGTTATTTTTCTGTAGGGCTTGTTAAAAATTTTAGTGTTTGCTTTTAATCCTGAAAATGTGAACTCAAAAAGGTATAGATACAATGTAAACAAGTAGCTTTGAAACAAAATGAATATAATTAAATCAATAAGCTTTCTATTTGCTTGAATTATAACCAAAATTTTGGAATTATTTTAAATTTAGAAACACCAACAAATGACCCCAAATTGACCCAGACAAGATAAACAAAGTTTGGGTTTTGTCCCGCAAGTAGGTTTTTCGAAGAGTGATCATGCTGTGATTTTACACAATTTTACCTTGATTGAGTAAGTTTGATATTTTTTCAAGCAGTTTGTATTGTTCTTAAAAGTTCTGTAAGTAACTTGACTGTTAACTTTGTGTAAAACATGATTTGTTTTATAGAGTAAATTGGATGTCTAGCGTAGCAATGAACGTGATACAACATCAGAATTTTATTGATATTCACCAACAATAGGTATAATCAAAGTACAATAATACAAACATGACAAGCATACATAAAACACACAAAATCTAAATTACTACAAGAAAATGAAAAAGGATAAACCTTTTTACAGTATTTACAATACAATAGCGTCAGTAGATGGATGTAAATAAAATAGTGATATTAATAATCATCATGATGATCAGTCAAATTCCATCATCATCATTAATTTATATACATTTTACTTGCATAACATGCATGCATACCCCATGAAGGAGTCTACTCGTACAGGGGACCAACGGCTTAAAGTGCAATTCATGATTTTGATGAGACAAAAACCTCACCTCTTTTCTAGCTAAATAAAAAGAAGAGTACACTATAAATATATACTGAAAATTTCATTTGATTCAGACCATTCGTTTCCAAGTTACAAGCTTTTTAGCATTTTGAAAATCCCCATGCCATAGGCTACTGTGTTGTAATTATTGTCGGGGCCCCGACAATAATTAGAAAATGACACATTTTCTCACTTTTCTCAAAAATGCAAGCACATATGAAAGAATGGTTTGGGGATCGTAACATATACCACTTGAGGATTCTGATAAGCTAAAAAAATCAATTTTGATAGAGGTGACCTTGAGGGTGAAAAGTGGATCATGAATTTCCCCTTCAATGTGACCACGGAGCAAGTTTTTCATGTTTATTTGACAAATCGAAACATAAAAATATAATTTGCCATTTTTTTGGATACAAGCCATAACAACACAATCAGACACCTACATGTTTTAAAGCCAGGATGGCCCATAAAGTCTGGCTATACACTAGTAACAGTACAAACTTAATTTGAAGTTGTTTTTATCAAAGAAGTAAGTGAAAGAGAACTATTAAACAAGGCCCAGGGTATTTTATTGCCCTAAACAAACTCCAATCATTCATTGCCTATTGTTTCCTTTCATAAAGGAAACAATAGAAAACTGTAAGGATGTTAATCCTAACCATGTTATTTTACAAGCGTGGACAAATAACGTATCAAGAGAAACTGTTGAAC
>JXSR01S052101.1:0-13083 GCA_000969725.1 Ophiothrix spiculata
AACTATGCGTCAATGTATTTGTGTGTCAGCGGTGTGAAAAATCAACGTTCTCCTGCCAAGTAATGGGTAAATGAAGTATCTACTAACAGTAAAGATTTTTTTTCTTCATTTTTGTTGGATTTGTTTATCATTTTTGTTGGATTTTCCCCCCTAAGAAACCAAATGCTCAAAGTGTTGATCAATGTATTGATCCCTATAGTTTTTAGAAGTGTAACACAGAAAATTGAAAATAATGTAATGCTGAAGTTAAACATTATTAAATCTTGCAATGTCCAAAATCAATCTTCATATAAATACATGTAACACCATTATAATTATCAAGCATAAGAGAAAAGTTTAATCACCCTGGCCTACTCCTCAAAGTCATTTTTCTCATTACCCTCCTGACTACGGCTGCATCATTTCATTAAGGCTGACTGAGCTATCTATTAAAGTAAGATATGTCAAATAGCAAAAACATTTCATTTTCAATCAAACTTGTAAGTATTTAATGATATGCGGTGTTTACCGGTATATCCATAATTTTGTGTAACGTGGAAAATCACGGAAGATATATAATTTGGAAAAAAAGTAGAATTTTGATTTTGTAAAACAGAGAAATGGAGACTTTAGCCTAGTCCTGTTATGTGATGAGCTTGCCTGTAATACTGGCATGCTTTATTCATGACATTCATTCAGTGTCTGTGGAGACAACATTCTGATTTTGAAATGTTGATATGAGTCAGTCCGGAGTTATTACCCAATAAAGGACAGTGTAGATAGTGCAGTTTGTTTTTCGTCGGGGTGGTGGGGAGGGGACAGGAACTCATTAATTTGTTTTTGTTTTTCTTCGGAGGTGGTTGGGAGGGGACGGGGACTAATTTATTTGTTTTCAGAAATTTGTTTTTAAAATGATTCGAGTTACTTTTCAAGAAATACAGATATTTTTGAGGGAAAAGTATCTCTTTTTCTTGCTTTAAAAGTGTGTAATGAAAATGTGAGCTCAAAATAAAAATAGGGGGCATTTTGAGGCAGAATTTTTTTTGATTTTGTATTTAGAAAATAAAACATTGCTTTAAATGTCATTGATTCCTTAAATGAGATTTCAACAGTCATTAACTTTAGATACAACCTGAAAACGATGGCTAGTCAGGACTGCTGTACAAAATATAAGCGCAATATGTATGAGTGGTGCTCTGGCAAAATGAGTGGCAAGTCACGGTTTTCAAAATTGAGTTTATGACATATTTTAATTCTCTATAATCTCAGCTTTCAAATGATATATACGTCATGCTTTCTTTCTACAATCTTCATTTAGAGATCGAAATACAAGGCTCAGCCTAGCTGTCCACTCAATTTCAATTTCAATTAAATTTTATTTTTTCCCACTCAAAATCTTGCATTAAAAATTGTCACAAATCAATTTTAGAATACTATAGTATATGATTGCAAGACGCGATCAATTACCCGTGAAAAATGCACTTCCTGGCATAATTGACCTCAAAACGTGAGGTATAGTTTCACACTATAATATTTATTGATACGTTTTATGTCAAAACACAAAATTTTGTCTTTTCACCATATTTTTACTTTAGCAGCCATTTATTCAGAAATCTTCAATTGCAACTTCCCGCTCATTTTGCCAGTGCACCACTCATATGAGATTAGTAAAGTATTGCAGATACATCATTGAACATGCAATTTAATATCAATCCGCTCCCATGCTAGAAAGTTGTATGTACCCATCTTTGATATAGTTGATACTGTCTTAATTTATGAAAGAGTATTGATTGTCTCCTCTTTTACAAGTGTAGGATTTGTCCGAAGAAAAAGAATGTAACGTGTAATCAATCTGTAATGTACATACTGCATTTCTACTTTGTTGTGTTATAAAAATGCAAATTCTCCCAGTAATGAGGGAAAATTTAATTACGGGATGAGGTTGAACTTGTTAAAATGCAGATTCTTGCAGCTCTTAATTCACATGATCTGTTAGTCATGTTTAATTAAGTTAGGGTAAAGTTCGCATGCAACTTAATACTTAAGCCTTTTCTTTTAGCTGACAAGGACCAGGAGCCAGAAATCTGAAGGGAAAAAAAGCGGCTCCTGGTCGTCAAAATTTCCAGGGAACCCAGGAGCCATTTTTTTCTTTTTGGAACCAGGAGCCATATTTATAATATTTTGGAACATTTTTATTTGAAAATAAAGACATTATCAATAATGATAGGTCAATTTATTTACACAAGAAAAGTGAGTTATTTCTCTTATTTCAGCAAAATAATTTAAGTTTCTTCAAGGCACTATTTGTCTACGTATTGAAATAACACTGGCGATACTGTGTATGGATACCTGCTAGTACCTGGTAGTAAAGCAGCGTGACTAACATCGTCTGCTTTCTAGGATGGTACTCAACTCAGGCACTACACAAATGGGTATCATGATTTTGCTTAATGCTTCAGTCGCAATCGCATATGGGCCTTTACACGGTATTTGTACATATCGGCCATTCTCACGAAAATGACTCCACTTGAGTTTGAAAAATCGAAAAAATGAAGTTTCATAAAAACGTCTTCAATTAACTTTTTTTATTAGATAGTATATCAAGTATCATGGAACTACAAAAGTTGTGAACACCACTTTTCTTATATTTTTATACATGAACTTTCAAATTTAGCATATAAAAGAATAGGAAGAGCTGTCAAAAAAGTGCCTGCCCTGCCATTTTTAAGGCAACAATTAAAATAATGTTGCTTAATTATTTCGAGGAGCAACTCAGAGAAGCCTAAAATTGACATAAGAAATAAATTCAAGGATCTTCATAATTTTTGTTCTTGCATTGGATAACGTAATATACATAACGTAATATACATTTTGATGTTTTTCCATCACTAAAATTAAGATAGTCACATATAATGCTGGTTATCTTGGCTAAACATGATCAGGGGGTATGGGCCTATGGCCTGATATGCATAAAAGTTGTATAGACTCTTCCATAATTTAGATTTGGCGATAACGTAATATACATGCTTAAAACGGTCGCAATAAATTTTGGAATATAATTGTTTTTAAAAGCCACACTTACGACCAAACATTTTTAATGTTATAAATTTACAAATGTTCACATATGTTAGCCTTTAAGTTATGCAAAAAGTTTTATGGTTGCTGTTCACCGTGATCTTTGGAATCGAGATAGTATAATTTCGTGGAAACCCTATACTGATTTCTCGTGACTTACTGGGAAATATAACTTTCAAAATTGGTAATTATCTGATATTATTGATGCATTTGGACAAATAAACCATAATGGTATGAACAAGAAAATGTGTTTTTATGATGTATCTATCACTCTAAAATAGATGCCTCTTGCAAAGACATGCCATTTTTGCCTAATTTGGTGTCTTCTGGGAGCAAAATGAACAAGATAACGGTAAACAAAGTATAGAAAACTATATATGTCCGCGTAGAACTCACCAAGTACTACACAAATATGAGCATGTTTACCTATTTTAAGCAAAACACAGAGATTTTCAGATCAAAGAACGAAATATCGCTACTGGCGCCATTTTCGTGAGAATGGCCGATATTTTGGTTAAAAAAATGAAATTATTCTTATGGAGTCTGTGTTTTACTCATGCATTCCAAATTTCTCTGAGTGAGAAATATGGCAAAGGAGAGATAGTTCTGAAAGTTTCATCTTCATAGTGCAAGTCGTTTTTATGTTATGGCTGATTTAGTCGTCAAATATTACATATTTGGCATATCTCAACGTGAGATTTAAAAACAAGTTCATTTTGAATGAATTTTGGAATGCCTACTACCTATCAAACTCTAACAATTGACATTTAATATTTTAAACAACAGGTTAAATTCTCAAAATACACCAAAAAAGGTTTTAATTTCATGTTTTTAATTTTCATTAAAGATTTGAGTAGAAACTGATAACGGTCGTAAGATTGTATGTCAATGTTTTTCATATCTTTGAATGCATGCAGATATAGCCTAGGTTTATGATATCCAATTTGATTTGGCTTTTCTGAAATCATTGTGTAATGGTTAAGTTGCAGAAACATTAATTTGTGGCATAGGGATCATGTATTTCATCCTGCAAACATGAAATAGTAATGATCGACCATGTATGTCAATTTTCTGTTTGACCGTTATTTCTCCCATAGGAAGCCAATGGGGAAAAAAAAATAATTTACTATATAGTACTGAAATTACATTTGATTATCTTGCTTCAACACAGAGATACATAATATCAACCTAGTTTTATGATTTTAGTAGATTTAAACAAATTAAACACATTTTACTTTTTTTGAAAATCTCACACTAATATGTACAAATACCATGTAAAAGCCCATATAAGAAAGAGTAGTCGGCTGAGCCCCAGCCGAGCTGGCACGCTTCGGCAGACAAAACCCACATGAGAGTTTTATGAATTATACCCTCAAGTTAATGCTTATAAGAGAGTTGTAATGTTGATTTTTTGAGTGGGGTCAGCGAATTCGCTGGAATTCGGGAGATCTATATCTATGGTTTCAGTCACATACAGAAAGAGTAGTCAGCAAAGTAGTAAAAATCTGTAAACTTGGCCGGGTATGGCACGAGCTACGCTCTAGTATTAGTAGATACTCTTTCACAATTTCAGAGCTCACTCACAACTCGCCACACTTTTAAGAGGTTGTTAAAGAGCTGTGAGGTCTTTGATTACTTGCTGACAACTCAGCCGATGTTTGCACGAGTCCCGACCGAGCCCCACCCGGAGCCCGCCCTGAGCTCGTTCAAAAGATTATCTTTCCAAAGACACCTGCGAGCTTGGGCGATACTTCACCTTTTATTTAACTATTTTTACCACTTGGTGGCTGATCCCCAGGGGGTATATAATAACGCTTGTGTGTCATGTGGTTTTGTTTACTGTAGCTTACCAGCTCAACCGGAGCTCGGCCTACTACTCTTTCTATGTGACCTAAGTATTAGAAAAATTGTTAATTGTATTATATTCAGACATGATTTCAAGGAGCTAGTAATGTTAATGGCATCCATGCATTCATGAAGACACCATATGTCTTGTCTGACTCATTACAAAGAAGTGGATCGAGTAGATGAGTCAAGATTTTTTGGTGTGTGATGAGATGGAGGAAGATGAGAAATCCGCCTCCCTTTGCATTTAGAAAGCTTCCTAAAATCGATCGTCTAAATAAGCTCCCTGAATATTGCATCCAGAATATTCAAACAATCGAGCTTCTACGCAGGCCTTGCATACCCGTAATTCAGAATTTAAATCAACTGACAAAGCTGACGTATGACGATCGTTATGACTGGACGAGAACTTGGCATGACGATCACAGTAACAACCAATAACATCCAACTGCAGTGAATTCGCGTACGGCGCAGAGAACTACTAAACAACAAGCGTTAATGAGTGAAAAACCCTGCCAAACGGGGAGCTCATTTCAAAAATTTCACTTCAATTCAATCCATGGAGAGAACATGTAGTATTTTGTACCAGAAAATCCCATTTAGTGGTACATGGAGATAATGAGGCATATTAATAATAACTGAGGTAATGTCTATGGGATCTTTACGTGCAGGTTGAGCATAGCGCAGGAATTTCAACATTATTGCTGTTATGATAAGCCATTTATCTCAAGAAGCATGAATTAATTCATTTTTGATTAAATAAAGTATGTAAACAAATCAGGATTTTATGATTTAAATAGGACTTTTAGTGTCAAAATGGTCAATTTTGTATGACATTCTCTCTGCGGAAATAATTTCTGTCGGCTGTGTATCAGGCAAAATTATATTTATTTAATTTGTGTGTCTGAAGTAGTAGCCAGTCCCAATATAAAAAATCAACATTTTGGTCACAAATGTAACCCTGGAATAGTCCTTCAATATTTTCTTGGCATTCATATTAATTTTAATTGGATAATTGGCGAAATGTGCAACTGTTCCTACTGCACGTCTCCAATCTTGGGAGAGGATCAATGTTGTTCCGTTCACATGAACAGTAATGTCAAATCCCAAGCAAGTGAGGGAACGGAGGATGCAACTGACAGGCTCAGTCATTGATTAAATAGGTCTAGTGGTTTCTGTGTTTCCATGGCAACACTCAGGTGTAAATCCCTAGGCATTGTTATACAAGATGGATGAGGTTTACATGTATAATACTACGGTACTGTCAAAATAACACAAGGCGGCCAAGTGCGCTCTCTAACAGTCATGAGGCAGTGCACATGCCCGGGGGGGTACTTAGTACAAAAGTGATTACGGGGATGTGCCGCAAATTTGGGTAGCAAAATCAGGCTCGCTGGTATGCCAATGGGTCCTTTTTCTTTGCAAAATGTGGTATTTTGATGGGTCTGTTTTTCAAAATTTTCTAAAATTTGCGCCAAAATGGCGCAAATTTTGGATTTTTTTCGAAATTTCAAACAAAAATCAGGAAATTCTGACCAAATTAGCGTACATTTTCGGAGAAAATTTCAATTTTTGTATAACTTTCGACTCAAAATTTGGGGCATTTGGTATATGGATGGGTCCCTTTTTCTTGAAAATTAGTATATGCATGGGTGGTACTTCAAATTTCCCAGCGGCACACCCCTACCAAAACCAAACTTGAGTACCCCCCCCCCCCAGGGGGCACATGGGGTCATGAAAACCCTGTGGGCTTCAGAGAGAGGGTAACTATGAATGGTTATTAAACATGCATGAGTTCTGCAAAAGGATTCTAAGGTCAAATGAAGACTGTTTTTTTTTTCAAAACTCACTTAGTCCAACAGATGCCGGGATGTTAGATTTTGAGACCTAATTTTTTCATCCACATTGTTCCGATGCTCATTTTACCTCAAAATGCAGAGGTCAGGCATCCTTATCCTGACTACGATCAGATCGTCGCGGTTCACTACCCTGAAGGGACATTTGTAGAATAGAAATAAACAGATTTGTCCAAAACGTAATGATTCCATGCCAGGGATTTAAAAGTATGTTTCAAAATAATTATCTTATGGTTTGAGAAAAAAGACTCACATTTATAGTGACGTTTCACTGATTTTCTAGCAGCTTATGGTTTATTCAGAGTCTTGTCGATATGCATCAATTGATGCCCATCGACGCAGTCTTTACACGTGGTGCAAAAGGAATGGCGCGTGTACAAGACTGCGCTTCGATGGGCGTCGTGCGATGCATATCGACAGACTCTGAATAAACCATTAGAGTGGCAATTTTTTTATCTCTTAATGGGGACATCTTGGACATGGAGGGTGTCGAGGCTAGAGAAACAGCTGTGATTCAATATGTTGGCCCCGATATCCTTGTTCAAAGTTTGTTTGCCCCTTCTGCTTATCCAGGAATTACACTCCAGTGTCGGGCACCTCAAGGAAAAGCGTATCATCAGGAGATGTGCTTGGTGCTTTCAGTTGATAGAGATGATTACATAACTGTAAGATGAGTTACCCAAGCCAACATTGCTGATGGTGCCATCAGACTTCCAGGATTCCTCATATTTTTAAAACATCATGAATTGTGCATGTAGTGCACATATGTGTGTATCTGATGTGTTCTTTCCCTGTTTTTTGTCTCTTTTCAGATTATTTGTGTGATCCAGATGCTAATATCTATAATATAGACTTCACAAGGTTTAAAATTCGAGACATGGAAACGGGAACAATTCTATTTGAAATTGCCAAACCACCCCCATCAGGTAAGCGCTTCACAAATGTGCCCCCACAAAGTAAAAACGCAGTATGCACATTTATAAAGCAGATACTTCCTATTGCAATTTCAGTTGAATCCACTCCCATGCTAGAAGGTTGTATTTACATATGTTTGTTATAGGCCTAGTAGATACTGCCTTAAGTTATGAAAGAAAATTGGCCGTCTGCTCATTTGTCAAGGATTTCTTGAAGGGGAAAAGGAAGTAATATAAGGGGAAAAGGAAGTAACATCCAATATATCTGCATTACACATACTTAGTTTTTACATTGCTGGACAGAAACTGACAGTTTAGCCAAAACAGTATGGGACTGCTGAGCCCCCTATGCAGTGGCATGCCCAGGATTTTTTGAGTGGTGGGGCACAAGCATGAGTTTCCCCGTACGACATAAGAATTAAACTAAAAAGGTACACCCAAAACTTTTTTGACGTAGGTTTTGAAAATTGACAAACAAAATAAGTCTCACAAGTGCACAAGACATCTTTTTCAAACATTTTATTGCATTTTAAACTATTTTTCTTCTCTTTTTGTTTGATTTTTTTCTCTCATTCCCTTTCTTTTTTCTATTTTTCATTGTCCAAATCCCCGAATGGACCTTTTCCCCAGACTGACATACCGAACTTTGGGGCAAGTGCCACCCCCCCCCCTACTTTCATTCGTTTATCTTGAGCAAAATTAATGCTACGCAAATTTGTGTCCGAGATTGACCCATAGGAATCTATTATAGGATATTTATTTTTGTTAAGAAAATATAACAGTAATTCAGCCCTTTTTCGACCATATCTCTTTAACGAAACATAATATGGGCGTGAAAGCGTAATTTTGACTTTTTCACCCTATTTTCACTTTAGATGCTATTTACTCAAAATGTAGATTTGCAACTTTCCTCTCATTTTGCCAGAGCATCCCACATATTATCTAAAATGAAACAGCTTTGATGTTTAGTTGCAGTAATTATATGAAATGGGATACGTAATTTAATTTGTTGTTCCAGTTGAGTGCAGGGCACTGCAAGATTATTTTCTGCCTCTTTGGGTACATTGTCAATGCATTGTGGTGTAGAATGTTGACAGTACAAATTGATTTCTGTGATGTATAACCGCAAATAGGATATAAATCTGACCTTTTTGCGACTCTTCTGTCTGACGTGACATGATCCATGATGATATTTTGAAGACTTGTCAATGAAGGGAATCCTGACACGTATGAACATGGCCTTAACAACCATGATTCCTTGGGCAAGAAACTTTTCTCTACTTGCTTCCTTTGTTCGGAAGTTACTTAAAGCCGTTGGTCCCCTGTACGAATAGACTCCTTCATGGGGTACATGTATGCATTTCATGCAAGTACTGTGTATTATTGATTGATTGATAGTTTTGTGTGAAACATATAGACTATAGAGGCCCTGTATGTGACGTAGAATCCCGTTAATATGGCGGATTGCTCAAATGCATTCAATAGAAGTGTGACCATTACCAAACACTTCATATTGTTCCATCAATAAAAATGCACCATTATCAGTAGGTTTATTACGGTATTTTGTTGAATGTACTGCGGTACGCCATATTTACAGGAAAGGTCATCAGTCCAAATCCTTTGTTTGGTATCAATCGATAAAAGCATGCAAGGCCTCTATAAAATAATCTTCTATTTTGTCTGATCTTTGCAGATGATGATGATGATGTAGAGGGCGAACAAGAAGATGTAGACCCCAATGCTGGCAGGTTTGTCAGGTATCAATTCACACCGCAGTTTCTCAAACTCAAGACTATTGGTGCAACGTAAGTAGATTTCGTCGTGTCATGCAATGGCTGCCATATATGTTATTCAGGGACTGAATTTTGTAATGAGCAGGCGAGCGAAAAAAAGCTCTCCTGGATCTCTCAAGATGAGCAGTAGATGGTGACGAGTTTTCAAAAAACTCATCTGGAGAAATCTAGACGAGCACTTTGGTTAGTTTAAGAATTAATACAAATGCAATATTTTTACTGAAATTCCCCATGACGCATGACATGTGCTGATCCACACCAATATCATTTCATATGATTTTAATTTCTGACAAAGTATTTACTGGAATCTCTTTCCCCGTGTCTATCTTTTGCTTTATTTATTCTTCGGTTGCGCCGAAGCTACCGACTCCGTCGCCATTTTGATTGCTTCGAGGTGATTTTATATAATCAGGAAGAGATTGATTGATGAATATTAATGAGTAACTATTAACACGTCATCGCATTTTGTGAATGATACAGCGTTGATTTCATTGATCGTTCTCTGCTTTATCTGACGTCACGCATACTTGATATTCTAAACATCGCGAGGTCTCAGGCACTTGCAGATGGTATCAATGTTCACTAACATTTGCTCTTGGAACCAAAATGAGTTCATACGTCAGTAACAAGTTTAATTGTAGTCTGATCATGTTCCAAGATCCATTCAGCGAGAGCATTTATGAGTTACAAGATTGACGATAGCGAAGTCGGCAATTCATTTATTAGGAGCTTGAAAACTCTTGGCACAATCTGACGAGACGAGCGATAAATTGCTCGGACTGAAAGGCTTTTAGATGCACGATGACGCGCGAAAGCGCGCGTGCGCCTTAAAATTCAGTCCCTGGTTATTATTATTTAACAACTTACACTACCTACTTTCCGGTCAGCTTCGCACATCTCTGCACCTGCTTTCTGACCGGAGAGAAGTTTCCACATAGCACGATCTATAAATTTTTATGCATGGTGAGAGAAAAAGTCAAGAAAATGTGGCTGCTTTGTGGCTGAAAAAAAAAGTGACCTAAAAGCGCAACTAAAAAAAACCCTGCTTAGTACATAGCCTACGGGTATTTGACTAAAAAAAATGCATAGTGCTTGGGGCCAACAAAGGACCCTGAGACAGAGGGTTTTTTTAATCATTTTTTAAGAAATTATCAGTATACTGTATTACATTTGAGATCACTATATAAGGTTTGCTCAGAAATCCTAGTCTGTAGCTGGTTTGCTACTCTATCCATGGCTCAGTTATAGAATACTGTTTCTGGGAACTACTAGTCATGCTAATGTATCAGGCTCATTCAATATTAAATCTAATCACACAAATCTGGTTTACTACTTACAAGCACACCACCAAGCACTGAAGCAAGCAGTTGATACACACCATCTATATATGAATTGTAATTCGTACAAAAGATGCTTGTTGCATTTAGCCTTTCTCCAAGGCTTTGTATTGCAGAGTATATTGTATTGTATATATCGCCCTCTACAACTAGCGCCAAATACAAATTAAGTGCTCATGCTCCATTAAAGGGACTAGCCTAGATTCCGCTTCAAATTAAAAATTTATGAAAATGCTCTAAATAAAACTTAGCTTGTAGTGTTTATTTAGAAAGGATATTACATTTAATTACAAATTTAAAGGAGCATTGGACAAGCTCAGCATCCTCAAAGTTTTGTCCATACATTTTAAGATTTCTGCATCATTTGAAGTGTTACCTGTAGCATTGATATAATAAACATGCAAAGTTTCATTGTCAAATTCAACCCCTGATACACGAGTCCTTCAAAGTAATTACTGCGGTGTCCCAAGATCGGGTGCATATCAACCGGAGTATTTGATGCTTACCATAAAACATAGCACAGTCAAGTATGTAGTTCATGCATTAATTGTCTCATTCAAATGTCCCGGGATATGATTATTGTGGTTCACTCAATATAGGGCAGTCAATACAATCAACATTCAACACAGTAAATGTTCGATGGATTGATCTATATGTAAACATTTAAATTTCATTGCATGTCTTTTAATTTACTCAAAAATGTTTGTCTGTTTTTCTCTCTTTATACAGTGTTGAATTTGTAGTAGGAGATAAACCCGTCAACAACTTCCGAATGATAGAGAGGCACTATTTCAAAGAGAGGCTGCTGAAGACATTTGATTTTAATTTTGGCTTTTGTATTCCTAACAGCAAGAACACATGTGAACATATATATGAGTTTCCCCCCTTATCACCGGAAGAAAGTAAGTCATATTTCAATCATATTTTTTCTGTATAAGGACACACACCACTAAATAAAAGCTTTTGCTAAGTGCAGGTCTACGTGAGAGTATGTGTTACATTGCACTCCTCTAAAAGGCTTCAAAGTGGTAGGAACTACATTTTTGGTAATATTTATTTTTTATCATGTTCTGTATAGTACAAATGCAGTCAGACTGGTTAAAAGTTAACATAATTTTGCTACACAAGGAAGGTTAAAACTTCCTTTGTGTATAAAACTTCCTTTGTGTATTTTATCACATCACCAGAGCCTTTTTCCTTGCATTATTTTGCTGTTTTTGTGTAATTTGTGAGTGGATTTTTAGTGTCTAGGAACAATTTTGTACCAACTGGGAGAAAATTCAATTTTGAGCATGTCCTATGTTCATGGTGACCTAGCAAAAAATTAACATTTTACCCAAAAAATTTCATTCACTTTGTGAGCTTGTCTAGATTATAATCTCAAAATAAATGCAAAAGTTTATTATAAGCCACCTGTTGCTTTATAGCCAAGATATCTGCCATGATCTTGAAGCTATTTTGTATGGGAATGAATAGGTGATCTATTTGGTGGTGTGGGGTCTTAAAGGGGCAAGTCATGATCCGCTTTTCACCCTCAAGGTCACCCTTATCAAAATTGATTTTTTTTTTTAGCTTATAAGAATCCTCAACTGGTATATGTAATTACGATCCCAAAACCGTTCTTTCATATATGCTTGTATTTTGGAGAAAAGTGAGAAAAAGTGTCATTTTCTTATTATTGTTGGGGCCCCGACAGTAATACAGTAGACTATGGGGGATTTTCAAAATGCTGAAAAGCTTGTAACTTGGAAACGAACGATGGGAATCAAGTGAAATTTTCAGTAAATATTTATGTTGTACTTTTCTTTTTATTTAGCTAGAAAAGAGGCCACATCAAAATCATGAATTGCACCTTTAAGGTAAAAAAAAATGTTTGATTGTCCTTACATGACCGACCCTATTTTTGGAAATCAGAAAAAAAGGGTTTTGATATCAACTCTAATTCTGGAAATTCATGAAGAGGTGTTTTTTTTTCAAAACATTTTAATTGTTTTTTATGTTTGTTGATTCATGTTGACATCAGCGTTAGTTTAAATTTGCATATTTTAGCCAATAAATAACACATTATTTGTGTTGGTAAAAGAAAAAGAAAAAAGAAAAACCCAACCGACTGACTGAACTTTAAAAAGTCATATACCAGGTGAGTCAATAAAAACGCAATAATTAGATGGAAGCCATATTGTAAGAACAAAAGCGAGTTCAAGTAAATAATGTTTATTTCTAAATAGATCATGAATTTATCTTTCAAATGGTGAAAGAATGGTGAGGATTGATAAAGGCATTG
>JXSR01S052101.1:23669-45905 GCA_000969725.1 Ophiothrix spiculata
TTTCACTTATCAGACCTGAGTAGCCAAAATGTTCATACTTTTAATGTTGTATAGAAAGAGTTGGACTATATCATGGGAGATATGTGTAAATGTGCAAAGGCTACATTGGAACAAAAGCATGCTTTTCCCTCAATGCTTTGTGACGCAGATGACCAAAGTTTCACTTATCAGACCTGAGTAGCCAAAATACTTTCATACTTTTAATGTTGTATAGAAAAGGTTGGTCTATATCACGGGAGATATATGTATATACAAAACTCATCTTGCAGCTGATCTTCCTAGAACGTCAGTTCTGAGCAGTTGCTTTTGTTCAGAACACAACAGCAACTGGCCATTACCGACTTTTCAGGGTGTTCAAATGCCAGTTGAGTATTGATCCCAAACACAAAAACACTATAGGCCAAATAAAAATTTATTAGACAGTATTAACAGAAATCAAGGGATGGGCTTGCATTAACAAACAACTGGGCCCTGCACTCTGAATTTCTGTTTAAACTGTCCAATAAATTATTGTTTAGCCTACGATCTCAAATGAACTCAAAACCTGGGACCAAGACCCAAAAGTCGTCTTTGGTTACATGGGACTTCTTTGGTTACAAGGGACACACTAGCCCAATCCCTACCCCAGAATACATTTATCCATTGACCAAAGTCTTATCATGGAGACCAAAAGATTCAGGTTGGATTTGATGAAGATTTAAAGATCCCTCATTCAACCTTTATTAGGTCAAGAAAAAAATAACGCATCAAATCCTGTTTTTTTATTTTAAAAAGTAGGACAGGCTCCTTATTTTACCTGTGCTACATGGCGCTTCATTTGAAAAAGTGGAAGAGGCATTTAGGACCGCTATACTTTGATTATCACTAAATAGGCAGAAATTATGAGGTTTTTCTTCATCTGGAAGTAAGCATAATCCCACTTTAATACACGCATGCCGTAGATACCGATGCATAAATACCAATAATCAGGATCCAAATATTGGTCAAACAGAAGATTTTCTAATGTGAACGAGATTGTATATTGTGCACAAAATGTCAGTAACATCAAAATATCATGTAGGTGCAGGAAGGTCAAATCTACGATAGCTGCCATATGTTATATTGATTTTCCTTATTGTAAGCACAAAAAGTCCTCAAAAATTGTCTCTTGTACATGGCTAATCACTGTGTGTGGCTCTTCATTTTGTTACCACATGAAAGATAATTTTAAGAGCCACTGACACAAATTTGTTACTGGATAATTAGTAATGCAAATTAAATGACAAGTGGCAGCTATTATAATAGCACTTAAATACGACTCTTTTGCATTAACTTCAAACTTTGTGTAAACACCAGATGTAAGGCTGTCTTAGTACATACTCACTAGTGACTAGTTGTAATAATTGAACATTTGTGAATATTTTATAAAAATGAATGTCATCTTGATGACATTAATATTGTGGACAATGTCAAGGTAACCCCAGAGAGCTAATTGGCCCATTGGTAGAAATGATAAACACAATGCATATTGACCCAATCACAGGGGTCGTAACAAAAATAACAATTTGACAAAGCCTTATTTTAATTGGCCAAACGAATAGACATTTTGTTGTTGTAATTCAATTAGAGTATCTCTTGAGAGCCAGTAGTGCTCTGGGTATCATTACATTGACATGTAACCACAAAAAAGAATGAGTTAGAAATAGTAGTAGCAAGAATTTATTAACTGTGAATATTTTATAAAAATTATGGTAAAAAATGAAAAAAAAATATTGCTGAGAGCTCATGACAATTTAAAGATATATTTTTGGGCTTGGCTGCTTATCTAATCACCTTGTTTCTAACTGTTTTCAGTTGATGGGTTTGATGCAATGCATTTATTTTATTTTATTATTTTTTTTTGAATAGTTGTATAAATTTGTTATTAGTTGGAATATCGCTGTAATTGTAGATGAGAGAACATTTCTTTTGATGCGTTTGGATCCATGCTTGGTGTTGAGAGCGTTTAGAAGAATTATACTCAGAATATATTCCAGTGAAGCAAAATACAGTGGGTACATCAGTTTTTCCGAGTTGTCAAGAGATCGGGGTCAACCATATTTAGAGGGTAGATACCAGAGTCTGTATCTAGATTGGGTAAAGATATGGTCCACAGATATGCAAGAGGTATGCGACGGAAAAACAAATGATCACTGCACATTTCAATAGCCTTAGTTGATTTGGCAAAAATGATCGCTGCATATTTCAATAGCCTTAGTTGATTTGACATGAATTTTGAAAGCATGTGTTCTTATTAAATCCTCAGGTGCAGGCATAAATGCCAGGCAAGGAACAATGGATATGACTGCGCACACTGCCGGGCATGACATCATGCACATTTCACCTCATCAATACCGGCCTGCGTAATAGCATCATCAGCAGTGGAGGTCAAATTGGGGGTATTCGGGTTCACTCGGCTCCCGTAAAAATCAAATACGGGCAAAGATTCAGCTTCGCGTAGAGACAAACCGCATAATACTTTCCACAAATGATGTGCCAAAGTAGACGCAAAGTATATGTGTATGTTTTCAAATATTTGATCATTGGCAAAACTCAAATACCCCCAATTTGGTCCCATGCCGGAATAAAAATGGAGCACGAGTCTGGCATCACCACTATAAATTTATGGTATCAATGCAAAACTTGACTGAGTTTGCAATGCTGATGGCTGTTTCAATCTTCTGCATTTGAATCACTTTGAATTTTGTTGCGGTGGGCATCTTGTTTGGAGTATATATTGACTTCTATGCTATTGGACTTAACTTAGGTTCAATATGTTCCATCAAAAATGTTTTCTTTCATCAAATGAACCAGTCACAGATTTTGTTTTCAAATTGTAAGGCAGGGTTCTTTTTAAGGTCTGTTGTAATTGGCTAGAAAGGGGATGTATTTAATTCTAACAATCAATCAGAATTGCTGTTAAATGGCCTGTGGCATCAAGGGTAGCCACCTAGGATTGCCACTTGAGTAAACCTTGGGGTACATTAGAGCTGTGAAATTTGTTGGCTTCTTGGCTATGTCAATTTCTTGTATTACATGAGAGCTAGCAAAGGAGCCATAAATTATAAAGGATGTGTGTCTGGTGTAAACCTAAGAAGTCATAAAAGACAGATTGTTAGATTGGTAGTCGCTGTACATGTATTTTTACAGTTATAATGGGGAGCCTATCATTACTGATAAGAGCCTATGACGTTCAGTTTGCAAGATATAGATTTGCTTTTTGGTATTATTTTGTCTTATCCTTTTTAAACACAGCAACATTCTCATGAAAAGATTCAGTAGGATATTTTGTTCTATGTGGTTACTACAGAGGCACTTCGTATTACTCTTGGTGGTAATACCAAATATGTTTTCTAAATAAAATGCCAAGCAGCTCTCTGCATTTTTAGCTGTATAATATCAACATAGATACTCAATGAGGATACTACTACTGAAATTTATCTTCAAGTAGCCCTTCATTCTCTATGACCAGATGTAGATAAAAATTGCAAAGAATCTATGGCCCACTTATCATTACGTTTTAAAACAACTAATTCGACCAAGCTCTTGAGAATCTTGCTGTGTACAATAATGGGCTAATCCATTTACAGTCCAGACTCCCTATTTTTGATGAGTTTGAATTTTGTATGATTTGGCTAATTGAGTACACCAATTTGATATCCATACACCCTTTTGTAGAAGATTTAATCTTGTTCAGAGGGAGTGTGGATTTCTTCTAGAATTGTCTTGTTAGCCATTCCATTTTGAATTCATACACCATTGTGGAAATCTTTACCTGTTGAGGGTGTGGTTTTTTAAATGGATCAGCCCAATGCGTTTTGTGTGTGATCTTGAATCAAGCTGAATCTGATTTTCCTGGTACCTTTCTTTGATGATAGCATACCTAGGGTTTATTTCACTAATGCTTCAGGAACACATGACGAAGCTTTGTATTTTCAATAAGTCCAAATATTAATCGTAAGTTACAAAGACACTCTCACAAATGTTTTTTGATTGTTTTAAATATTTTGTGTACTATATAAGTTGAAATTTTCACAAGGTTTTTATTTTCGCAAATTTCGCGAATCTATCCTCAACGCGAAAATAAAAACTCACGAAATATAATTTCATTAATTCTCGATCAAAGTTTCTTTTCAAAATGCAGCCACAGCACAGACAGAATTGTATTGTAAATCATGGCAACATGATGTAACATCAGTTGGTTTGCTCCCCCAGGTCATAGGCCTACTGGAAATATATAATTTATAGCAGCATATGAACAGCAGTAAACTAATTTCAACTTATTTTCATTCATATTTTTAAGGAATGAGATATTATTAGCGAAGATTTTCTTTGAATATCTTGTGATGATGTTATACAATATCTTTTACAAAGTTGTTATGTTTTGCTAAAACAAAATTTGGTCTTGAAATAGTTTAATTATTTTTGAATGTTTGTACGAATTATTTCTTGATGCCTTCTTGATTATGTTGTTATTTTATGTTATCGATATTAATGCAACTTTAACACTTAGTTAACAAACCTCTTGAATGTGAAAATTGTCATGACTAAAATATTCCTACCTTTAATTTATGTTCAAAGTTTGAAAACTGGTCCCAGCTTAACTGTCGATTTAAAAGCTCTGATAATTAGTGTTTATTTATAATGCATAATTTTGATGTCAAGTTTTAATGTGATGGCCTTTTTGTGTTTGGGATATTTTAGTGCAAGTTGTTAACAAAATTACGAAAGGCCTAATCCACCTTTCATCGCAGTTGCGCTTGACCTAAACAGTTTAGCAAATGCTTAGGCTCAGTCACACATCACCATATACAGCCCAAACGTGTGAATAAAGCACACTGTTTTGGTAATTGATATATAATTTATGTCAGTGATTGAAACATTGTGTTATACATTTGGAAACTATAGAGTGGTGTGTGACCTAGCCCTTAGGAAATTGAGTTTGGCAACACACTATAATGGTGAGCAAATGAGCTGTTGGTTTAGATTTTTTGATCAATATGCCCTACAAGCCTTGGATTTGTTATTTCCTTTCTCAGTTTGCAAACACCTTGATGGCCTTTTTTTCAGTGTAAATTTCATAAAAATGGTATCATTTCATGTTATTTTGTTGAAGATGAATGATTTTGATGATATTTGTGCAAGTTTATAATACAATGTAGCATAAGTTGAAGATAAAGCTTGTAATATCCGTGTATTTGTAATCTGTAAATTTCTGTACAGGGAATTACCAAATGAATGTCGTCTTGTTTTCTCTGAGGAAACAGGGTTTTTTAAAATAACGAAGTAGATGTAACTTTTAGGTGGATATTGTATAAAGTTACTTTTAATAAGGAATATATATCACCCAATTTAAACATATACATACAAAGAAGATATCAGGACCTTCCCATCATGCCTTGCTTCTAATGGAATTTTTTGTCATGGTAGGTATTAGTGATGAAACAAAGCACAATTCGCAGATCTCACCCCACTTGAATTTCAGATACTGTATTGTTCCCATTAACCCTAACTGTACTGAGCATTCTCCGTTTAAAAACTATCTCCTCGGAAATCTGCACGTTAAAAATGGCGGGTTTCCACCTGGAATCGAACCCGGGACCATTCGTTTCCCAACCCAACTGCCACTATGTCAAGCCACCGAGCACGCGCTGCCATGGCAGCGATTTCGTGACCATTGCTAACTCTGGTCTATGATGTATTTGGACTTGGGCGATTTTCCTTCCTTCGTGGATTGTGATTTTTTGTTATTTTGTACGGTTAGGGTTAGTCATCCATGCTCTATTAAACATCCACCCCCATTTTTTTCAAAAACAGTAAATTTCCAAGCATTTTCTTATATGTTATTAAGCTTACCATTTTTGCAGTTAAGGCAAACAGGGCCTATATTCATGAAACACCGCTAACTCTTTGTCTACCTGTGAATATGGACCCAGATCCTGAAAGTTAACATCTAGATCCCAAAGGTTGCGATCCTGGAAATAAAGTAACAATTTTTCACTACTTCCGTGTTTTCGCAACCGATATTGCCATATTTTTTAAGCTTACATAACAAATTTGTACACTTTGATGAAAGAACAATTAAATCCAGGTGGTAAATCCCCACTTATGCAACTAGTGGACGATTAATAGGAACAATACAATATATGTTTAATCACTAATCATGACAAACCTGTACAAAAAAAATCACATAGGAGGCAAGGCATGATGGGAAGGTCCTGATAAATTCTTTTTATACATACAGCCCAAAACATGTGCAATTTAATACAAGATGTACAGTACACTGTTGTATAATTGTGTATGTTTAGTACATCACTGTTCATGCAGTTTAACATTGTACAAGTGCAGTTTAAAATTGAGGACTCTAGAACTTAAAGGGGGTTAAGTCACAAAATCTTGAAAATTGAGTTGTGTCAATTTCCTGCTACAGAATTCTCATTTCTACATTCTGTACAAGTTTTGTAGTAATTTGATGACCAGAGCATGTGTAAGAGTCACTGCAAGATACAGCAATACCATTAAAGACAACACAAATGATATGATGTTTGTGCCCTTTTCTCAGTTTGTACTCAATGTGACTTAACCCCCTTCTCGTTCTATAAGGTCCTCAATTGTACATGTATACGTGCAGTTCAACATTGTACATGTGCAGTACATCATTGTACATGTGCAATTCAATATTATGTGTATTGAAAATCTTTGGTAGAATATATAAACTGTACAGGAGCAGTTCAACATAGTACAATGATGTGCAGTTTAACACTATGTTCAATACCTTTGCAGAATATAAAATGTACAATATATATTGATGGCCAGTTCAACACTGTACATGTGTAATACACCTCTGTACATGCGCAGCACACCATTATACATATACATTGGTGTACTGCACATGTACTGTGGTGTATTGCACATGTACAGTGGTGTACATGTGCAGTTCACCACTGTAATAGTTTATTGCACAGGTGCACTTATGAAAATAAAAAAATTGAATTCTCCAAAGCGTATAATAATAATAAGATGATTTGCACTAACAAATAGGTATTTAAAATTGTTAGACCTTTAATTTTGGGTAACTATGGAAATATGTTACATTGATCTTCAGTTCTAATTTATGCATAATTGTAATCCATTATGTACCTCATATGTTTGCTGTGTTGTAGATGTTTTGTTTTAAGGCAAAGGAAAGCAAGATGTTCTGGTTGACTGTCAGGTGGACTAAAGTTGAACCTCATTAACACAAAATCTCTGGGGCCAAAGATTTTATTTTGTGTTATCCAACTGTTATCACATAGGATATGAATACAAGCGACCAAACATTACTTTGTGTTATCAGGGTTTTTGTGCTAACAGATTTTGTGCTAACAAGGTTCCACTGTACTTAAATCAGTGGTTCAACTTTAATTAAAACTAGTGGGCTGCCCATAGATTCACAGGGGAGATATTGGACTTCATATACAGGCCCATTAATGGCAATGTCAGCCATGGAGCCAGTGGCTTGCGCAAAAGTCACAAGAAAAGTCAGAAAAAAAGAGGCAAAGTCGGGGGGAAAGAAAAGAGGTCCTCAGTGGCATTTCCACTAAACATGCCGAACAAAATTGGTGGAAATGTTTAAAAATTCATATCGCTATGAGTCATGTGTGCAATTGTGAGACCTTTTTTTTTTGGGCTTGTCAATTTTCAAAAGCTACGCCAAAAAAATATGGGTGCACCTTTTGGGCCTCATTGTCGGGGGAACTTTGTATCTAGCCCCACTAGTCAAAAATTTCTGCGCACAGCACTGCATGGAGCTCAAATTATTCTGATCTACTCGGTTCTACCAAAATCAGCTCTAGAGTGCCGAGAGATAAACCGTGCAAATAATACTTTACACGAATGACCTACAACCAAAGTATGTGTGCGTGTTTTCAATATTTGCGTATTATGACAAGATATGATGCATCATCAGCTAAAAAATGAATACCTTCAAATTTTGTCTCCATGTCAAAAATAAAATGGCGGTGAGTCTGAATGGTATCTCGACTGTAAATCTATGGGTTGACATGCACAAAGCTTGAATACTGGTATGAATCTACAGAGGGATGCAGGTATAGATTTATCCACAGAGATCATGGCTGATCCAAATCGGCTAAGTGGAAAGTGTGTCTTGCTTGGCTAGTGCCGCTAAGAACATGCTTTATAGATGCACTATGATCACCATGGTACGCTTGTCATGGGTGCTGAAAAGATGCGATGCACTTTCACACTCACTGCCTTCTGAATCTTGGAGATGTAGATTTGTTGTCTTGAGTAGACCGCCAAACTGACAAGAGAATTCAACCAGACATGGCTTGCAGAATAGAACACATTGTGCCATATAGATTAATTATTAGAAGCATGGGGTGGCTAGAAAACACAAAAACCTAAGACCCAACCTTTTTCTTTTGAGGTGTGCCCAAGCAAGCACACACCCTCACATACGTGAAATCACCTCCAAACGAGGACGTATGGCCCTGTTCATACGACATGGGAGGTGTGTTCACGTTTTGAGGTATTTTACACCCACAAACAACCTGATATGGTCTGTAAGATTATACACTATTCGATACTAAACACACCTACATATCGTAAGATATCAAGTGTTTTTAAAAGGCAAGGTGCGAGACCGGTTGGTTTGGATGCACTTTTATCCACCTGATTAAGTGGCCATGGAATGATCTGCATGCGGTGCGGTCGTGTCTAATTGTGGGTCTTAGGTTTTAAAGTCAGCTGAAAAGCGAGGTCTTTCATGTATATTTTGGGTTCTTTAATTGTTGATTTTGTACTGTTGATTTTCAATGTGGCCTTGGTAGACCTGTGAGAATTGTTACAAGTGTACTGAACCAAACATCACTATTATGAATGGTATCACTGAATGTATTCTGGGCATTGCAAAGGTATACGCCTTATACAAGACAATTTTGAATGTTCAATCACCAAATAATTGCCTAAAAATTTCGAACAACTTAGCAATTGGTAACCTGAATTGCCTTCAGTGGTGTAACAGGAAAAGTTGAGTTGGTCAAAAGGTCAATTGGTGGAAATGAGGATTCCTAGGTTTTTACGAGCATAAACATGACTGACGTGTTTGGACGTACTGCCCAAGGGAATGCTTCCAAACTCAACTGAGGGCTGGCCAAGAGGGACCACTGGTTCTGTTGCTGTTGTCTAAGCAATGCCAACCACCCATTACCGCTGGTTCCAGGCATCACTTGCCCAATCTTACACCATCTATCTGATCGAATATAGCATCTCATGCTGAATTTCCCTATAGCTATTTACTAAATGTACGCAACAGCAAGGGTCCCATTGCCCATCAGACAAGGTTGTTACACTGATTGAATGCCTTAATAATTTGTTTTCAGAGGTTATACATATTTCAGATAAGCTGATGGCAAGAATTTAGTTGGCTTTTTGAACATGTGAAAATGGAAATGTTTGCATGCAATATTAAGTCGTCATGCGAGTGCAAGAAAGTGGTATTTACAATGGCTGCTTTAAGTTATATTTATCTAGTCACTAGAACGTGAAAAATGTCGGCTCTTAAAATGGATATTCACTTGACATTGTTACCTGAGGAACCATTTTGAGAGCTACTGGGGATTCATACAGTGTGCAATCCAAATAAATGATGAATGGCAGCTACTGCAGATACTACTTTCTTGCACTCTCAAGATGAAAGAAGATTCAATATTATGGATAACTTCTACTACAAATGTGGCTAACACTTTCATTAAATTAAAATTTTAATTCAACTTCATATACAACATGGGATTTATTGATAGCTTATGAGTTTAACATGAAAGTGCAAATAAGGCCAAGAAAAACATTTGTTTGTTTCTTGTAACAATATGTTGATTAAAAATGGTAATAGGAACAAAATTTTATCTAATCTACCAAATATGTTTGTGTGCTTCAAGTGAAGTATGCATTCATCCGACATTCAATTATTTTTTTTTTTGTCATAATCGTTAGTAAAGTTAGTGTGATATTTTAGAACCTATACAGTGTTATGTGAAACAAAGAATTATTTTCCATTGGCCTAATATAAATGAGATAACACTTTTCCTAGAGTTTTATGGAAGTCTTGATATTTATAATTAAATATGTACGGTACAATGTACCATGTGTAGTACACGTTCAGTTGTTATGTGGTTCTCTTTATTATTAATATCTCAACAGCAGCACATATGGTACTGATAATTGGCCAAATTCATAAAAGTAGCAATTGCTATTTCTATTACTTAGATTTCTATTCACAAAAGCTAGCACTGACTTGCAAGCAATTGCTCGTCTTAGTAATTGCTTACATTTGTATCATAAAGCTGACCTTTTGCTTACATGTTTACTCCACATCATAAGTTCTTACCCATGATTTCTACACGCCTACAGATGAATTAAATTAATGTTTTTCTGATAATTATTGGCACACCAACCAAGTCTCATCGATTTGAAGTCAGAATGTATCAAATTTTCCAACAAGCAACACTGATTTGCAAAGAACTGATTTAGAAAAATAACCTCTGAATTCAGTTCTGGCCAATTCCTGAATGACACACAGTGAGTAGCCGGGATCAATAACACTAGGATTCGCTCCACAGCGCTGGCTATTCAGTTCAACTTGACGGCACACAATAGCATTATTGACCCGTTGAATACCATATAACAATAACCCCTGGCCCTGTAGCCATTTGATACTGATAATTGTAATTGATAAATTCGCAACAATTGAATTCAGAGGTAAATTTTCAGAAATGACAATTCTCTACGAATCGGTTTCGCATGTTAAAGAAATTGATACATTCTAACTACAAATCAATAAGACTTGGTTAATGTGCCAAAATTATCAGAAAAACATTATTAATATATATCAAGAAATCATGGGTAAGAACTTTTGTGATGTGGAGTTTAAATCATGCTATTTGTCTAAAACTGTGACAAATTGATGCAGAGAATGTAGAAGAGCGACTTGCTGTACTGTTTGTGTCTGAAAACTAAGTGGTATAGAAAAAGCAATTTCTAACTTCATGTAAGCAAATGTTTTGTTTGCATGGTAGCATTTGCTTGTCTGGGTTGACTCCAGACAGGAACAAGATGTCCAAGCTAAGGTTGTGAATCTTTTTAAGCAATCGCTAAGGTTAAAACTTTTTCTAGTCTAGCTGTTGTTTTTTCTAACATCTTTTACACCCTGGTCACGCCGGTATGACACCGGTGAATTCAAACTGCAAGGTTTTAACTCGGAATTAAATTCTTGTGGCATGCTTCCGGCGTCTCTACAGCTCACAGACACCGGTCGGACTACGACCGAACACCGACCAGTGTCCGATCGGTGTCTGCTGAATTGACGCCGTAAACACATCGAAACCATCGAAAGGTTATGTGAGTAGGGTATTATTAACTAGCAATTGCTACTTTTATGAATTTGTCTAATTAACAGTATTCAAATATGTGTGATCTTGTGGAATCGTGCCTCCGCCATGAATTGAAGTGTGTGGGATATTATAAACAATAGCACCTCATTAAGGGGACGGTCCTTTTTCAACAACAAGATGCTAGAACTATATTGATTTTGTTTTTTTAAACATCTTCAAATTGGCATCAACAGGTTTTCTTAAAAAAAGTTGACGCTTTTTTCGTAATCTCAAAAAATTACGCAGTTCGGATAATCCAATATATTGCCAAGATTGTAGAACAGATACTTATGAAGGAATTACAAATGATAAATCAGACTTCAATGCTTGCAATAGCAACATAAAATACGCCATGGAAACCACATCTTTTAACACTAATGTTGCTAACATTAAAAAACTTAAATTAGGCCAAAAAAAATTAATTGTTTGATTGGCGTAACATAGAAAAAAAAATAGGGTAGGTAGGTCGGATTTTTTTTTTTTTTTAAATATTTTTTTATGTTATTTTCTAAGTCTATGTTTCACATACAAGAACACAATATATATGGCACATATACAAAAACATCTTCACTTTTTCTGTAACACATCTTTTATTTGTCATTTTGAATGTCCTGCGAGCCATATCTTGGTCTCCCATGAATCGATTCCCGTTAAATTTGGGATTTGGAGGTTTTTTACCATGCTCAAAAAAATAAAAATATCTAGGGTCGGTGGTAAAATTAGGGTAGGTCGGGTTACGCCAATCAAACAATTTTTTTTTAGGCCTTATTAGGCCATTAAGAGGTCAAATCTAATAATGTTTTTAAAAAGTTGTTCCAAGTAAGGCTCCAGTTCTTAAAACTGTTCAAGTTGACCTGAGATCATCCAAGGTTAATGTCACTCCTCAAGGTCAACGCACACGTGGGCCACTGCTAGTAGACAATATTACACATTGACTATCAAATCAGTTTTAGCCATAAAACGCCTAATGAAATCACACGAAAATCATTCAAATATTGACTAATTTTACCTGCGTCCCAAAAATGTCTACTTTGCTGCTCCTCCAAAAATAATACCTGAACTAACAACAAACTCAGGAGCTTGATTAGTGCCTTGTTTGCTGTAACCATTATTGTTAAGAGTAGTGGGCCTCAAATTGATCCCTGAGGAATCCATATGAATAAAGCGTGCTGACATGACGATACCCAGCCTACCGTTGAGTGCTAGATCTCCTGCTGATGATGTAATGTCATGTTTAGCGCCCTCATCCGTCATATAGAAGGCTTTGTTCACTTCCCCTGCGAGGTGACAAAAGGAAGAAAAAAAAGTTCCATTACTTCATTCAATAATATTGCTACAGGGAGCACAACTGTTTATGGTCAAATGCTCATGGTCTTAAGGTACACAGAATTACATTTATGGAAGGGGGGGGGGGGGCAACCGGTAACCACCCGAGTTCCAAAACATGTGAGACCTGGACAGGACTTGCAATATTAGGGTATCAACTAAGAAAAATGGTTGAATGAATGACTATGGTACCAGAAATTGCCAATAAAAGTGCCTCAAATACCTAGAAAGACTTCTTGAAATTGTTTAAATGTGCCCCGTCATATCTAAAGGTACCTTAATACCGGCATAGTAAATTACGAGATACGGGCCATTGAAGCTAAGCATAGTCAAAAATCACGTGCAAGGTCGAATTTCTAATTTCATCAGAAAGGTTATCATTGAAGTGTATTCTATCATATTAATCAGGTTCCAACATCCAAAACATAAGTAAAATGTATTAAAAACTAAGCTAAAAATCCTCTCTCCATTCAAGATTTAGTAAGTACAATAACTTTAAAAACTCGATTTTCACAGAACTATAGTTTTCCGAATCAGCTCGATGCCTTTTACCAATTTGGGTGTAGCTTTGCAACCGAACATCCAATAACCAAAAGCAAGGTGTCATTTTAAAGCTTAAAATCTCAGCTTTCAGATGAGACCAAAAAATCAATTTTGATTTTGCCGATCTTAAAGTACCTTTCGATATGACGGGACACAAATGGTTTGGACAGTTACATTTTACTAAATTTCTTGTAATAATTATTTCGTCATATTTGTGTAGGGTCCGATATGGGGTATTAATTTGAACAGATATGATTTTATGGTTTTAGATAGGGTATCATTTCACCAATTTTGGTGTCACATAGGGTCGACTTCAGAACCTGCAGAACTTGGGTGGTTACCCGGGCACAAATATCAGTTACCCCTCACCCATCCAGTATCAAGTCACCCTAGCGTTTAAAGTCACGTACCAAAGTGAGCCTTGGGTGTTTCAGTTGAAAGGGAGTTAAAATTGTAATATTCATTCCCAAATTGAAAAAAGAAAAAATATAGGGCTATAATTTCGGCAACTATCAATTCTTGTTGAGGTTTCCCCTAAATTTTTTTGCAAGAATCTAAATTCGTAAAGTGAGTAGAATTCATGAGTATGAATGTAAAAGAATCCAGAGATTCTCCGCCAGTAGATTTGCGTACAGCACTGGGTATAACAAATTTCTACCCCTGAAATAAACTCTTATAAATCTATAGTATGCAGCAAGTAGCCAATTAGCGCACATAAACCAATATGACCATACAATTAAGTAAATTAGTCCATATTTTCTAATCATAACCACATAACAAATCTTACTGAATACTAGAGTATTCAAATGAACTGATGTGCAAATGTTTGTCCATGTGGTAGCAACAATATCAGCCAAAAATGATATCAAAATCTTGAAAGATTCATGTGCAAAAATATTATTACGCAGTGATTTGGTCTTAAATAATCCTAATCAATCATTACTAGTCTCTTACACAATACAAAACCACCAGTTCACAATGTTGTAGAATATAAGGGATATGTTATGGATCTTGTAACAGAGTCTAATTGCTTGCTGCATACTTCCTACGCTGGTCCCCGGCCTCTTATGTCCTCAACAACTCCACACTGACATAAGACGCAGGTATCCGCTAATGAATCTAAGCACTTGATTGGCCCGTGCCCTGAAGGCATTTGTTTTCCGCGTCAAACACACAACATGCGTGACGCATTGGTGATTGCGCGAATGCTTGTAACGTGTTGTTAAACGCGGGGCGCCATGCAGAGGTCGCGCATGTAAACATCGCCATTTTGTCAACCTCTTCACCAAAGCCTTCCAATCACGAACCTTTGCCGTGTAGTTTGATAGGGCGAGTGAGCTGTCAAGTTGTGTAATTCTACTGGTCAAAATTTTGACTAATTTTGATCAGCCAATACCTGCGGTGATGGGCAGTCTGAACCATATAGTGAAGCGCCCACATCGAGGGTACCAGCGTATGATGAGTATAACAAATTTCTACCCCTGAAATATACTCTATAAATCTTAGTATGCAGCAAGCAGTCGATTAACGCACATAAACCAATATGACCATACAATGAAGTAAATTAGTCCATATTTTTCTAATCATAACCACATAACAAACCTTACTGAATATTCAAATGAACTGATGGTGCAATGTTTGTTCATGTGGTAGCAACAATATCAACCAAAAATGATATCAAAATCTTGAATGATTCATGTACAAAAATATTAATACGCAGTGATTTGGTCTTAAACACTCCTAATCAATCCTTACTAGTCTCTTACACAATACAAAACCACCAGTTCACAATGTTGTAGAATACAAGGGATATGTTATGGATCTCGTAACAGAGTCTGATTGCTTGCTGCATACTTCCATGGTTATAGAATAATAGTTGCTGACCTTTGATTGCAGCATTCTGCTCTTTGGCCTCAATCTCCAGGTGTAAATTGCTGCAGGAAACCAGCAAGTCGGCCATTAACTTCTCTGTCTTGGCGTTGGATTCATTCGCTGGGATCTCATTAGCCTATAAAATCAAAATTCAAGTCGTTGATTTGCTGGGTTAGTAAAAATCCAATCTTTGTTTGAAAAAACAACAACCAGTGAATTGTTAAGAACTCAAATTAGGGTCTAAAAATCTTTTGTTTGGCTTAACGTTGGTGATTTTTATTTTCAATGTTTACAGATACTGACATGAAAAAGGAATAAAAAAAGCCATGTGTGTTTTGACTGGGTATCAATGATTTTGAACATGAAAATGTGTGGGGAAAATTTTGAAAAGTAAAAGGATGAAAAAAACCTGAAAAGTGAAAAAAAAAAAAAATCCAGACAGGCCATTTTTCTTGGATGGTTAGGTTATGCTAAATAACATTTTTAGGCCTTATATATATTTTGTCCTTCTTAATGTCAAAGGATTTGACAGATTTTGTCAATCTGATGGGGATGTAAATATGAGCAGCCTGGAGGCCTAAAACTGATGATCGACTGCCGCATGTAGGTATCATGCTCATATATATGATTGTCCCCTTCCCCATACCCAGAACTGCTTGGGGATATTGGAAACTTGGTTACTAAAAAACTGTATTTGTGGGGCGCCGCACCCCAAATTTGACAATGTACCAAAAAGGTCCACCAAAAAGAACAAGAAGGTCCACAAACAGGACACACAAGAAAGGACCCCATAATGCTTATTTTGTTTGTGGGGATACAACATAAAACGTTGAAGATCTTTTTTATTTGTGCTTGTCATTTTTCAAAACCACTGAAATTAGTTTAGGGTCAACCAAACAAGAATTTTACCTCAAAAAAGGTCCACTTTTTGAAAACCCCACCTCTTGAAAAAAAATCCTGGATATGGGCCTGTTAAATATAGACAATTTTCATTGTCCAAATTTACTTCTCTCTAAAACTTGCCCCATATACTTTATACAGCAATTAAGCTTTACCTGCCTCCCTCCCTCCCTCGACACCCAGACTTACTTGGGGATATATATAGTGTATACATTGGTTACCAAATATTAACAATTATTTTCACTGCCCAAATTTATTTCTCTAACTCGTCATGTGAGTGCAAGAAAGTCGTATCTGCAATAGCTGCCATTTGTCATAAATTTGGAATGCACACTGTCTAATCTCCAATCTTGGGTCAGTGGTTCTTGAAATGATTCTCCGTGTGACACCGTCACCTGAAGAACCATTTCAAGAACCACTGACATAAGACAGGAAATTTTTGAGGGATTTTTCACATTCTTGTGACAAAGTATAAAATAAAAATAACTTAGGAGCTCTTAGGGCAGCCATTGCAGATACGACTTTCTTGCAGTCACTTGACGAACTTGCCTTCATACTAGCGTTCTTCTTAGTAGAGCTGTAGATTGACGGTGATGTGATCTTATCAGAACTGCGTTGGCCGGTGCGAGTCTTCTTTCCTCCGATGAGAGAGAGCAGACAGTAGAAGATGAAGATGAAGAACCCCTGGGCGGAGTTGAAGATGGTGAAGAGATAGAGGAAGACAACACGGGCTCCTCCATTGCCAACTGAGAAGGCTCCAAATACCCAGGTCAGTCCTGAAAAGAGATATGACTCATAAGATATAATCTTGGTAGCAGTAAGGTGATGAAAAAAATCCTGTTTTACATGCGGGCGGACCTTTCAAGTAGGGCTGGGCAATTTGTTTTCTTAATTTTTTTTGCCTGAAATAACCAAAAAAAAAATCTGAAAAAATTGGGAGAAAAAATGAAAAAATTTTCACAAAGAAATTTTCTTTAAAAAAAAGCATCTGATTTTACATGATTTTGGCAAAACTAAAAAATAATTCTTCCAAAACACAAATTTAGGGGCGGTCGGGCCCATAATACAGGCTTCTTTTTTCGTCGTCTGGACGTTTGGACTTAAAATATGCAATACGGCTGTATGTGACTTAGGCATTCGACCAAAGAAATTCAAGGATACATGTCCACTAATAGTTATAAAAAAGTATATGGCTGATAACATGGATGGCAAAACTCAATTATTTTTAGAACCAAAAAATGTTTAGTCCGGGACTAACTAAGTCAGTCTCAGACTAAATCAATTTTTCTTCTTTTGGAGAAAAATTCTCTAATTGTAGGTCTTGGAAATAAAAGAGGAATTGAATTGAACAAATTCAGCATCATCCCAAAACTGTTTTTCAGACAATTTGGAATTGTCTAAACGTTGCCCCTAGAGCATTTCATCACAAAACTTTAGAAAATGTGTGCCAAAAAATGCAAATTTTGGCAAAAGCATGCAATTTCTGAATAATTTTTACTCAAAATTTTGGAGATTTAGTACATGGATGGGTCCCTTTTTCTTGGGAATTGAATTTTGGATGGGTGTCTTTTCAAATTTTGCAGAGGCACATCCCTACCCAAACAAAATGAGTGCCCCTCCCCCTGGGTATTCATTATTGCCTGGACTTACCCAACAGTACAGTAATGGAGGCAATCCCCATGAGTTCCTTCCACTTTCTTGCTGGTTCCCTGTGTACATTGGATCCAGTCTTAGCACTGCCACCAGCAATGCGATCTTTAGGGCGATTCGATAGAACACAGAGAACCATACCAAATACTACAAAGTTGAGGGTGACTATGACGAGTACAGGGGCTAAGAATGCGCCGAAGAAAACACCCACCTCAGAGATCCAGCACCTACAAGGACAAAAAAAGATCTTCATTTTCATCATTTTGCAACTTTAAGAAAATATTATTAAGGGGGAGAATGGCATGGTATTTACATAGAAAAGGGTAAGAAGATGAATGATCAATGCCTTGTACGGTGATCCCGGGACAGTGATCAAATGGTCCCATTTTGAGCAAAAAATTTAAACATTTTTACAAAAAAGATTTCAAAGGGTTATTGGACAAAATTTGAAACATTTATTTGATTTATATTCCAGTCATGAGCAGTTTCAAGTTTTCAAACAGGAATTCCTGTTTTGTTTTGTTTTTTTGTCAAATTTCATGTTTTCAATTATTTTTAGAATGTTTTGGGACTTTTTTTGTCCAATTTTATGTAATATTTCCAATGTTTTCAAAATTGTCCTAGTTTTTCCTGGAAATTTGTTCTCATGACTGAAATTCTGCTTGCCAAAAATTCAAAACTTGGTATGAATTATTGAGAAAACTTTGATATCCTAACCCAAACACTTTTGACCACTTTTCTCTTCAGAAATCTGCAAGTCAAAAATGGCAGATTTTCACCTGAATTCAAACCTGGGACCTAATGCACCCGATCCAATTATCACTATGTCAAGCCATTGAGCAGGCGCTGCCATGGCAGCGATGTTGTGATCATAGCTAACTCGGGTCTATGACATATTTGTACTCGGGCAAATTTCGGAACTTTGTGAAACAGGATATTGTGAGATTCAGTGGGGTTATGGTTAGAGAATAGACATATATGTATAAAGTAGCAAGCACCGCGGTTAAGCGTGATTTAAAAAAAGTAAAAAGCACAGCTGATTTTTAAACGTGAAAATATGCGAAAAATCAGGTCAATTGCGAAAATGGACGATCCCCTATTAATCCTGTTAGTCAACTAGGAACACCCAATTTCTTAGCAAACACAGATTAAATGATTACGTCAAGTGATCTATTTAAGTTGATACGATAGAGTGAAATGACCAAAATCTAGTTTTCTAGATTAAATCAAGTTTTGAGTTAAAATAATTATATTGACGACAAGGAAGTTATTTAAATGCATTTTTAACCCAAATTGCACTTGACTAACGTCTCAACACAGGTTTTTGAGTCAGCTGTTTTAGCCTACGTTCATACAGTAATGAATATATCAGGCGGTGGCGGACACGATTTATAGAAGATCCTAGATTTAGGGATGAGGGATTTCCAAAACGCAAATTTAGGGAACGATCTACGTGTATTTCTATTGGGTCACGTGACTCACGTATTGAAGAAAATAATTACAAAGATCATATTTTTACCTTTCCTCAAAAAACTACAAAAGTGTTTTTATCGTAATAAGCATAATTATGTTATCCTAAATCCACTGGGGTTCACGCGTGAACCCCACTTTTTATATATGTTATCATATTTTTTACCGATTAGCAATATAATTTTAGCGGCAATCCCACACGATACCGTAAGTTGTATTTTCCCACGATGTTTCTTAAAGAGGCGGTATAGGACATGAGTCACATCGACGCAGCCGTGGATCGTATACGATAAGAACGGCAACCATGCAATAGTTGCCACGACCACCCTCCTCTGGAATATATGATCAGTCTTGTTGTTTATGAGAGTGTTTTGGAAAATCTCACAAAAATTTTTATGGACCATAAAAAGTGTGAATTTTGGTGCTTTTGCACAATTGCCCTAAACCCCGATGCTTAATATTAGGTATTAGCCGACCTACCAGTTTTCATCACCATACGCATCCCAGTTTGACGCAGCCGTTATAGCGCAGATTACCGCTGGTACACCTGCAATGTCAAACAGCCAGGATCATTCTCATAAAAAGATATAATATAACATTTTTCAGAGGCACACAGCCAAATGTTTCATACACACAAAACTGTACACTCTCCAGAACCTTTTAAGCTTGAAACTTGATGCATGCAAGATTCAGCATTGCCTGCTTTCCCCAGGGGGTCACTTACATTGATGGAAGATATGGATATGTGCCGTGCTCACAACATCCCTATCAAGCCTCCTTTCCCGCTCCCCAAGATGCCCATTTCAAGATTATTTCAGGTCCAAAGACCCCAATTTTCAACAAAAATGGCTCAAAAGTGTTTTTTAAAGTTTTCAACCTAATTTTTAGTGATTTTTACCTCCAATTAACCCTAACTGATCATGTAACTTTTCTCGTTTCTTTTTCTCCTCGAAAAGGGAAGAGTGCTGAAAAATGTGTGTTTTCACCAGGATTCGAACCAGTGACCTCCCGTTTCCCAAGCAAGTGATACCCGTAGCAAGCCACTGTGGAGACGCTGCCCGGCCAGCGATTTGGTCCCTGCATAAAACCCCCGTCTATGACGTATCTGGACTTAGCGCATTTTCATGATTTTTTAAAGTGAGATTTAGTGAGATCTGGTTCTGTTAGGGTTATCAGTCGTACTTTTACGGGAAAAAAGCAGTCCCCCGAGACCTCAATTCGGAGAAATATCAGTTTCATAGACCCTATTTTTTACCAAAAATCAGTTCTGCAAGACTTTTTTACCCACCCGGCATATACCTACGGTACCAAGCTCATTTTGAGTACCCCCAGCTGCTTAATTTCCTTACTGCAATTATCTAATTTAGACCACAATAAAGACTTTATGACACTGCCTATCCTGGTCAGTATGTACTATGTATCATCCAAAAGGTTTTGGATGTATTGCAAACCAAAGCTCAGTGGGTATATGCTGCCTCACTGGAACTCAAACTTGTGCTTATAGTCAGAAAAGTTAGCTGAAATGGCTTTAAGACCATTGAAGCTGGAGAAAACTTGTAGTCGCCTGCTCCCCATCTAACTGAGTTTGAGCCCAAATGAGAAAAGTGTGTTTTTTTCAGCAATGGCATTAGGCCAAAAAAAAAAATTGTTTGGTTGCCCTCCACAGCTTTTTTCAGAGAGGGTTGTTCGGTCGGATTTTTTTTCAATATTTTTTTTTTCAATACTCTTTTCAATACAACTTCCCCCGCAACATCCAAATGAAAACAATCAAATACCTCTTGTGGTGATTGTGACATCCTGAACGTTTTGAGGGTTGAGAGCAGGCATGTAGACCCTCTTTTCACATTATAACATGGGTTTTTTTTTGTATTTTTCAATAAGTTTTGCATATTTTGAGGGAAAAAAATATTTTTCAATAAAAAATATTTTGGGTCGGGCTGAAAAATAGGGTCGGTCGGTGGAGGGCAACCAAGTAATTTTTTTTTTTTGCCTTATGGATTCTGCAAAATAAACAAAGAAAAATAGACTTACCCCAAGCAATTCCACAACAATAGTGGAAACAATTCTTATTGGGATTAATCACCACGGCAACAATGTTCCTGTAGAGGTACACAGCCTCTATACCCATCCACATTAGCGATGTCAATGTGAAGTAGTGAATAAAGAACGCAAATACGGCGCACGCTTCAGGGTCCTCTGTCCTGTCCATTCCCAGGATTAGAAACAGCATCGAGACTAACAAAGTACCACAAAGCATGAGGCGCGTTGGTGTCGTCTTGGCTTCTCTAAGTCGCCTGAAAAGCATTGCAGAAAAAGTATATATAAGTCTAGCAGAATTGCTGAAAAATATTACTTTATAAACTTAAAAACCTCTTTTTAAAAGCATTTTCAACATTACTTTTTGTGTGTCTGAAGCTGTTTTTCCACACATTCACCTAAATCAAAAACTTCTAATACCCTGGTCACATAACCTTGCGGCGAGGTTACGATGTTTTTACGGCGTCCAAAACCGGGTAGAATTCAGCGACCGGTGTCCGGACGGTGAGCAGACACTGGGCAGTGTCTGTGAGCCGTAGAGACGTTTGAAGCATGCCACAAGAATGCGGCTTGTATATATACGGTGTCTTCAATTATGGTCCCATAACCATAGCAGAGCTGCCAACTCTCCCGGATTCTGCGGGAGACTCCCGGATTTAGACCCAATCTCCCGACATCCCGCAAAGTAACAAAAATCTCCCGGAAAGTCTCTCTGGCGTAAAAAAAAAAAAGCGTAACGTATAGAGCCTTCCCGTCCTCTCTGGCAAAATAAAAAAAATAGACTACGTCATTAAGCCCCTCTAGAATTGTGTATATAAAAGTAATAAGTAGCGTAACGTAATAGAAATTTGTATGATTTACCCTATATTCGCCACGTGTACCGTTTAGTCAATGTTAATGTGTGCGTTTGTTTGTACCTGAAAATGTTTACTCCAGTTCCGATTTTTTGAAAGAAATGTAGGAACTTTATAATTGAAAACTGGTCAAATAC
>JXSR01S052101.1:46290-59470 GCA_000969725.1 Ophiothrix spiculata
TCTCACATTGAAAAAATTGTAAAATGTTCTAGTTAGTCCCAATATGATTAAGTTTTGAAACTGTCATTAATGTTGTATAAACAGTTGTAACAATGCTGTCAAAAGTGTTCTAAGGGTCTCTAAAGTGCTAAATTCTTCGAGCTTCAAGGGGGCGCTGCCCCCTTTGAACCTGGACCCCGGTGGATCTCCCTCATTCCTCAATGTCAATGTTGGCAGCTCTGCCATAGGCGTCCGACCGGGCATCACAAGGATTCACCGATGTCATACCAGCGTTCAGGCTGCCTTGCGGCTTCCTTTGGCATATGAGACCATAGCATAAATTAGCTTAAATTTAACAGGATTTTTTACACACTATTCTAATAGTTCCAATTTGAATATTTAGCACAGTGGGAACAACTGCTTAACATTACTTCCAAACCGCAAAGCAATTTGAGTCAAGTTTCTTGCCCAAGGAAACGCGGAACATTAAGCAGCGGGTCCAACCAGGGGTCGATCCTTCAATCTCTGTATTACAAGTCGAGCGTTGTAACTGCTCCATTAAAAATTATAAAGCTGAAGCTTATTTCCCAACAAGTGGAAGTGGTGCCCATACAAACCCACACTTAAATGGAACTCTATATATGAGAGGGTATCAAAAAGTTTGAAAAGATAACCCAGAAGAAATAAAGTCAGGAACATAATTTTATTATGCGATCCTTTAGGCATCTTTGCATAGTCACTGTGCAAAGTAGCACAATTCTCCCACATAAAACCGACTATCAACAAACTGACATTAAAGTGTATTTTGATTTGCACAAAAATCCATTTTATATTCCGCTGAAAATCCAAATTTGAAGGTAAGTCGTGTTTGATCTCATTTTGACATCATTTGTTGACCAGTTTTCATAATTTTGGTATCATGTAGAGAGAGGAGACCTAACCCAGGGGCTCTCAACTAGTTTTTACAATGTCCCACATAAGTAAGAGTAATGCGCCAAATGTGTCTTTTCCTCAGTGTTTTTCTAATGTATTTCTTTATTTTTGAGAGATTCAAAGCACAAATCAGTAATTGTAAAAGCGCCAAATTTTGTGCATGCATAGTTGAGCGGTACTTTACTATAGTAACAAACAAATAAACTTTGGGGGATTCATCATAGATTTATTGGTCTGTTACCCTTTAAATGCAGGGATTTAATCACATCAATTTACTCCATGCAGTTTATGTGGTCAATAGGGTAGGTAACTATCTATCGCCACATATAAAGGAGACATTAATGCCATCGAAACCATTTTTGAACAATTATGTACATAAGGACGAGTGACCATTTTGACAAAATGTCATCAATATAGCTCCTTCCCTTCTGGGTGATCTTTAAAACTTTTTGATACTATTTGAATGTGTGTATGTGGAACAGGGGTAGTTGCATGTTTCATTGTTACAATAGTTTCTGTATTCTGATGACTTAAAGCTACTTAACCATAGACCCTGTCTTTCTAGGGCCATGTGGCTCGACTCTCTACTTACTTAACAAAAATGAGGCATGCGAGTGTCACCAACAAACCAACTATAGACAGTGTGCATCCAATTACACTGATGATTCTTAGAGCAGAGTCATGGGAGACTGGTATACGACCCCTGCCGAGTTGATCCCAGATATCCTACAACAAGAGTATGTTAAAAAAGTTGGAATCAATGGTGTGTACGGGAGGGGTTGAGTATGATTGTATTAAGCCATTCTTTTTATTTGATCAAATTGTTGAATATCACTTTAATACTTTGTCAATAAAACTGCACCAAAATATAGCTGAAGGCCTACCAGGTGTACACTGTATGCAATACCCCAAGATATCAAAATTATGTAACACCTATGATTATGGTATGGATTGATAGAGAGGACTCTTAAGCTATCGTACTATGGCATATGGAAAGGTTTGCTAAGGTGTTTCACATTAACTCAATTTGCCACAGCAAATGAATGCTGTGTGAGCATATGACTCAGGTCACTGTACACGCAAGGTTCCTATGCAACAATGTATAAGTCACACTTAACTCATCATTGGATGTACCGTCACATTTTGCTCTTATCCGATGAAACTATTTGGCAAATCAGGAAGATGCTTATATCACTATAGTTAGGCTAGGACTTCGGCAGTGATAATACGCTAAGACCAGCTATGGCATTATGAATTTTGACCATCCAAGGGCTTCATCAATGTCTACCAATGGCCCAATTTTCCTGGAATTTTGGAGTTTCCCCATGAGAAATATGATGATTTTGTGATGTGTCCTGGGAGAGGGGGGCGCTCTTAGAAAAAAGTGGTACGCATGCTCGTCAGAGCACCTCAAAATCGGACCCTTAATGTCGAAGTCATGTACAGCAAATTCATACCCTTAATATCATAAAATATTCAAAATCATACCCCTGAATGTCGTAATACAGTAAAATTGACCCCTGAATGTCATAATGGACATCTGACTCATTAATAGCGTAGCACACTGAAATGGACCCTTAATGGCAAAACACACTAGTTTCTTCCATAAAAACATAAATATAATATGTAATGGAAGCCTTTTCTGTAGTATTTCTTGGAATTTTAGAATAGCTGGCAAAAAGGTGACCTAGCTAAATTTGAAGATTTCTTAAAAAGATGACCCTTAATGTCGAAAGATACCCTGAAAAGACGTCGCCATTGGGCCAAAATCCGACCCTTTTTCATGTTTTTTCTGACGAGCAAACATACCACTTTTTCTTCGAGCGGCCCCCCCAGGGATGTGTTAGCAGCCTGTCCAACAAAACTTAAACATATATTTGGGTTTTCTGTTATGTTTTTGATAAAACAATATGTATAGTATGTATGGTTTGGAATAATGAAAAGGCTAACATGTAGAATTAGTTGGGTTTTTTAAGATGCACTATTATACCCCATATTACAAGGATACACACATGGGCAAATCTAGCAAATGTGACAACCTTTCCATATCAGTTCGGCGGAACTCACAATTCGGATACGTATCCGAATTCGGATACTCTGTATCACAATTCGGATACCCGTATCAGAATTTGGATTAATAACAGCTGAAACGGGATATCAGCTGAATATTCAGCTTCGCCGCGTACCATACCGGTATGTATAATAGTCAATAACATTATCATCATTTGTCATCTAAATTCTAACAAAGTATTGGCCAAATTATTTTGCCTTCTGTGATAAGAGGCTATCAGGACATGTTTCGAAGCTGTTCCGCTGGAATTGCACAGATGAAAATGACATTTACACAGATACATTTATCATAAATGCAAGAAAGATGATCTACATGTACTTGCCAGCTTGCGCTATCGATTTGTTTCCTGCGCCACGACAGGATTATCAGAATTCAGATACCCCTCCGAATTGTGAGTTCCGCCGAACTGATATGTGTCTGTTGCTCAGATGATTTTAAAAACATTGTTAAATTTACTTAACTGGCCCAAGTAGAAAATTGATTGGTTCAGAAAAAAGAAAATAACTCAACTTATGGGTATCTATATCTGATTTCAACAAAATAAAGTACCTGAAATGTAGCTAAGAAAATAAGCTAACAACATCATAAATTGTGATGAGAAAAATGTACACATCTGTTTTTAATATTTTTACCCAAATTGTATAATTTCTGTCTGTTACAACCTGCTGTATACTCCCTCGATTCCCTCTCTGGCTTGCCAATGGATACTTACAACAATGACTGCATAGTTTGTGAGGTGGTCACATTTGCATATCATATGCTGGTTGTTACAACCTGTATACTCCCTCCCCTCTCTGGCTTGCCAATGGATACTTACAATAGTAACTGCAAACTTTGTAACTGCGAAGTTTGTAAGGTGGTCACATTTGCATATCGTATGCTGGTTGTTACAACCTGTATACTCCCTCCCCTCTCTGGCTTACCAACGGATACTTACAACAATGACCGCAAAGTTTGTAAGGTGGTCACATTTGCATATCGTATGCTGGTGGTTACTTGACGAATCCACTCGACAACCATCAGTAGACCATGCTCCTAGACCACCTAAGATAATAAAATTAAGACCACAATTGTCTTTTTAGAGCAAGTAATATGATTTGTTTGTTTGTTTGTTTTGATTCTATTAATGTCTTTCTTTGATTCAATACGTTTCACAAGTTTTCATATCCAAGTGGACCATGGCTAATGCCTTTAATTTATTCAAATGAGTAATAATTAATTTTCCTGATATTATGATTTTTGTACCGCTAGCGTCCCGCTTTTTCAAGAGGCCCCAGTCCTGCTTCTTTTGGCAATGAATGCATGTTGATAAAATTGAAAAATTATGAAACGCATATGCTAAATGTACATCATAATTACAGTTCTGAAAATGTCACACAAAATGGACCATAATGACGGAATTCCCCCCCCCCCCCCCCTCCCTTGGAGCAAGTCTTCATTGCAAAATATTTTTTCCAAGTATAAAGGTATTGTGAAAAGGGGATTAAAGACCCCCACAACTAAGGTCCTCCTTCCATCACAATATAACACAATTACAATAATTTGATGTCAAAGCAATGTCATAGTCAGATTCAGACCATTCTTTATTATTTCCATAATTTCCCTGGCAATTATTCCACAGTATTAACATGGTTCATGACATTACCCATTTCGCAAATGACAAAAACACTGGCACCACGCCTGCCATCTCCCATAGCAGTATTACTTGACCAGCGACACATATTACTTTGTCTTCTCTGGTGGAGACTATGTAACCTGCTGTGTGTATAGTGTGAACGATCACTGCAGTAACCAAGACTATCACATACTGTATTAGTGGTTTATTTCGCGCTACATTAATTTTCGCGCTTTTCGCGCTCAATTCTCCAAGCGCGAAAATAAATGTAGCGCGAAAAGTGGTATTAATATACCGGCGCACGTTGAAAAATTCACAAGCGCGAAAATAAAAGCGCGCGAAATGATTAAAATAACTCGAAATTAGGACTTGCGCGAAAATAACTGAGCGCGAAAATATTGGCATTTACCTTCTACTATGAATTCTTCACCCAAACTATAAACTCTGCTTCCAAAATGATTATGTGTTGCTTGACGGGAAAGCGTATTGGCAAATTGATAATACAGTCACAAAAAATGCATGTGCTTTGCAGTCTTGGCTCTAACGGATCTGACTTTTATGGTGGGGGCAGACATGGCGTTTTTAAGTTTTTGTACCCAAAATGTCCAAATTTGGCTGACTTTGCGGGATTTTGTCAATTTTAAAGGGGAGGAATGGGATATTTGGTATTTGGTAGGGTTATAGGGTTAATGCAAAGCTCCTGAAAAACTCTGCATGCTACTAACAAAACAACAATATATTCACCTCTTTCATTGTAATCCCAAAATACACACAGTCTATGCTCCGAGTCTGAAATCTGCAAGAAAAAGAAAAAACAAACAACATTTTCAACATGGTTCTGGCCAGCTTGCAGGTCATTTGACTCAAGTTTGAACATTTAATTTCCCACAGCTTTCTATGCTAGATGATTTTTTTCAATTGGAGCTGCCCTTAGAAGGGAATTTACTATACTTTATATAACTTGTGGCTTATCATATACTTATGAACTGATAATCTGAACCTCATTATTTGTTTTCAGTTTCATGGTCATAGATTTACTGGGGAGATGCAAAAATCACCGCCCATTTTTATTCCAGCAAGGAGACAAAATTGGGAGCTTTGAAACGGCCCTTAAGTACCTCTCCCTAACCTCTCCCCATCCCTCTAACAAATAACTTACATCAAACCGATGCCTCATTGAAAACACAACAGGCTGCGGCAATCCAGTGATACAAGCGCCCCCAACTGTCCCTGATATAACACGGGTAGCCACGTGCCAAGTCTTGGAGTCATTTAACGTTGGTGATGAGTCCAGCTCAAGACTGACTGGGACTTCGCCCGATTTCGTTCGGAATAGCTGGTCGTTTTCGTAGATGACAAATTGTAGAAGAGGTGTCATGTCTTCGCTGGCAGAGGACGATGCTGTTTGATTCAGCTCTGTGTCATCCTGTGACCAAATAATGACCAAATAAATTTTTCATCTGTTTAGTTGAATGTACCGGACCAGATGTCCCAAAAATGGTTACGTGTAGCAAAATGACCATGTGAAAAAACTATACTGTAGCAACATTTTTCAAACTTTTTGAGATTTTGGTGCCAAAATGTTACTTGTATTTTTCTCATAACCTAATGTGAAATTTCACAGCTGAGTTATGTTCCATTTTGGAGATATGTATGAAAATGTGTCTATAATTATGGTAACCAAAATTAATTTTACAGTAACCAATAGGCATCTCTGAAATACAAAATTGGCTATAAAATCAAAATGGCTTGTCAAAAGTTATGCAAAGCCTGAATTCTCCAACTGCTATAGTTTTTACAATCAATCATTTTTCTACATGTAACCATTTTTGGGACACTTGGTACTCATAAAAAAAGGATGTAAAAAGTGAAATAATATTTCGCAAATAATGTTATCTGTGTGTCAATATGAAAGTAATACGCTTACTTGAGGCACTCAACTTTTTTCTGATAAAAGTTGATGCGCCTTCCACAGGTTTCCAAGAGACAATTGATTCAATTCTTCAATTATAAACTATATCAGCAATATGTGACTATATCAGCAGTATGTGGATTTTGAAGTCCTAAATGGCCGAAACAGGGTTGGGAACGATCAGGGGTAGAATATCCTACTCTTTACGATACTGACTGCGATTATATGTACAGGTACAACTCTTCTGTACATGGGACCGACAGCTTTACGTCCCCTCCGAAGGACGATCATCTTTCATGAAATATACCCAACTCGTAAATACTTCATGCAGGGGCCAAGAAGATCGAATATCTGACTCCATGCTCCCATCAAGTCAAACAAAGACATCTTGGCAAAGATTCCAAGAATCCACTCAGGCAAGGTAGCCCTACCCAGCAATCAAACCCGTCTCATTGCGTGCAAGGCAAGATCGCCAACCACTACACTACTCGGCAGCTCTTTAATTATGCAAATATTGGAATGAAAGTATATTTCACATACCTGAAAGGCACAGTTGGTGTTGTTTTGAACAATCCGAGCAGATAAGTTGAAAATATTGTGCGGTAAATAAAAGTACTCGTCCACCGCATTCACATCTAGGATGTCCAGGCTACTGTTGAGGGAGCCCTCTAAGCGCATAAACATGTTGTCTCCTAACATGCACTCTGAAATATCACAGTCACTACCTGAATAGAAACGTGGAAAATAATCTGGATTTATAGCAATAATATTGAACAATCAATCTCCCATGTGGCACATAGGGACTGAACCCCTAAGAGTGGGTCACTTTCGTAATTATTATTCAAAGGCATGCTATTCAGAATTTTGATTCTGAGTAACGGGTATTCTGAGTATGGTGTGTTTCTGTTTACTCAAGAGGACCCGCTATTCAGAATGTTGAAATTGGCTGGCTGTTCAGAATTTTTTTCATTCCGACTAGCGTATCTTCTGAATATCTGGCCTTCTAAATAGCGGGCCTTCTAAATAATGGGCCAATTGACGCATAACAAGCCATTATTCAGAAGGTCCACTATTCAGAAAAAAGTATTTTGAATAGCGGGTATTTTTAAAATGAAAACAGTCCATTATTCTGAATAACAGGCCTTCTGAATAGCGGGTCTTCTGAATAACGGGTGGACCCCAAGATGCCCTGGTAAAAAGCCAAGTACAATTCTAATACGACATTCCTGAGGTAGGAACAGCATTCTTGTACCACTTTAGTACAAATCTAGTACAAAAATTTGTACTAGAATTGTCCTAGTGTACTAGAATGATGTTTCAAATGTGCATCTCACAAATGTTGTACTACAATTGCACTTTATTTTTTCCAAGATAAGCAAAAGCTCACAACCACAGCATCAAACCAATACTTCTGATTACTATCATGTCTCGTAAGTCCACTTTGCTTTGCACCCAGGGGTACTCAAAACAATTTGGGTAGGTATGTGCTGCCCGATATCTAACAGGGTCTTGCAGAACTGATCTTTGGTCAAAAATAGAGTCTATGGAATTGATTTTTTTCCGAATTGAGGTCTCAGGATCTATTTAAAGTAGACTTCATAATAGGTGATCAATTTCAATAATTTCGCAGTATTTTTTTCTTTTATTCACAAACCTCAATACCTGGGGGGGGGGGGTACTCAACTTTGAGGTACGCGCCATGTGCCACCAAAAAGACCCTGCTATTTTTTGGCTCACTCTCACTGAAAGACCCCCTATTTTACTGTCACTCAATGACCCCTATTTTATAAACTTCCTTGTCACTTAAACAACCTTTGTCACTCAAAGACCCATCATTTTCTTAATTTGATGACATATTTTCGAAAATTTCACAAAAATCATTAAAAATTTACAATTTTTTTACCATTTTGACCAGTAAAGACCCTACTTTTTGTGAATTTTGCCCAAAGACTCCCATTTTTTTGCACTTTGTCACTGAAAGACCCCCTTTTTTTACCCAATTTGTTACTGAAAGACCCCTACTTTCGAGGTGCTTGGTAGCACTCGTATGCCACTTCCATATGTGAGTACCCCCCGGGCTTTAATATAATGGAGATCATCTTAAGACAAGGTTCAAAATCTGACCCCGATTTCACTGCCAAAAGTGTGAAAAAAATATTTAGGGGTTAAAAAATCAGTTAATTATATGGAAATGTGTCATTTCTAGGGTAAAAATATCTGTACTTTCTAATTTTGTGACCAAAAAATTGGTATAATGTGTCGTTTTTGTGAAATTTTACGATTTATGCCCATTTTTGCCCCAAAATAGGCATTTTTCGGTGACAAAATTTTTTATGAGTTGTTATAAGTTGCCCTCTAACGTGACAAAATACAGTAGTATCATCCATTTATACTTGTTTTTTGTCAGACTGTGATCTAATTGTCTCAAAAAAACAACTTTTATCCTAATCAGCTGCATAATTTACTTGTGCTAGTTGTTTAAAATCGGCATGTCGCGTGACAAAAGGGTGCCAAAAATACAGCTATTTTGCGAAAAATTTGTGTTCGATCCCTCATAAAATTTGAGAGGATGGGTCTACAGAGATGGTTTACCCCTCATTTTGTGTGGAAATATGTCAGCTGTAAGTTTATATCATGTTTTATTTCATAATGTACTTGAAAAGTGCAAATAAATGCAAAAATGTAACCCCCACCCCTAAGTGTGAAAAAAGTCCAGCGATTTGTTAAAAAAATTCAAACTTTTTTATTTTAACAGATATGGCCCTACAAAACTATAGGCTTATGCCCATTGTAGTGGCCCATAAGTGTATGGAATATTGTTTTGATAACACACTTTATAAAAAAGTTTGAATTTTTTTAACAAATTGATTTTGCCATTTTTTCCACTTTTTTGTCAATCTCGGCCCTGTATTAGTCAATGGGACAACATTTCAAGTGCAAGTCTCTGCATTTTTTACTTCATTTTTGAATTCTACACAAAATTTCACCCTAAAAACATGTATTATTCTTTATTTCAAACATCTGTATTTTTTCCACTTTTGGCAGTCAAATCGGGGTCAGATCTTAAACCTTGTCTTAAGCAAGTGGCTACGCAAGTGGTTTGAACAAAGCCTTCACTTTTCTGAGTACTTCACACATTAATATGGGCTGCTAATGCTATCCTCACATAACAACCACCCGCCGACCAATGTCTGGTAATCGGATGAAAGACGCAACGCCAAAACTTTGGTTGACGTCGGTTTAACATCGGTGCGGGTGAATGTGGTCAGTCGCCAGTTGTTAGTGGAACATAACTGAAGACATAGTTAACAAGCTGCACGGTCGTAACTCAAGAGTTTAATTTCTGTGGCATGGTTTCGCCGTCTCTACAACTCACTCCGCACGGACACCGACCAATGTCCACTCGTGTCCGCTGAATATCTACCCGGTATGACACCATAAACATTATAACCACGTCGCAAGGTTATATGACCGGGGTATAACTGCCCTCATCCCTGCCCTTCACAGGCTTTACTACTCTATAAACCTTAAGCTTGAAGTATGCAACAATAAATCAGACTCTTACATACCTGTCAACATTCTTAAATTCTGATGCGGGAGACTTCCACAAAGTGTTACATTTCCGAACAACTGACATACGAGGCCAAAAAGTTACACCCCAAAACTTTTTGAACAGCTTTAAAAATGGTCTCACCGTAGGCTAGCGCACATACGACTCATAACAATCTCATAATTTAATTTCTAAACCAAAATTGGATACAAAATATAGTTTTTAACACGTTTCGACCATTTTTTTCTGTAATACTACAATACGCATTGCCACCTTTAGGAAATTATCATGCTATAGCGGGACAATGCAGTAGAATTTTTCAAAAAGCGGGAGATTTAGCTTAAAATGAAAACCCGATCGGGAGGGTGGGATTACTACCAAAAATCAGGAGACTCCCGCCTAAATCAGGAGACTTGACAGGTATGCTGTTACAAGATCAATAGGATTTTCCTTGTATTCTTCAACATTATGAACTTTAGGTTTTGTATTGTGTAAGAGACTAGTAATGATTTATTAGGAATGATTAAGGCCGAATCACTGCGTATTAATACATTTTTACATGGATTCTTCACAATTTTGGTGTTATTTTGGGCTAATTTTTTGAAATCACATGTACAAACATTGTAAATAAATTCATTTGAATATTCAGTAAGATTTAATTGGTACCTTGCTATGATTTGAGAAATATGGACTAATTTACTTCCCTGTATGGTCATATTGGTTTTTGTGCATTAATCAGCTACTTGTTGCATACTTCAAGATTACAGAGTATATAGTAAACCATGCTGCCTATTGTGAGTGGTTTTGAATATAGCTAGACCTTGATGGTTTGAGCGAATTTAACCACTGTGCCAACTGTCAACTATAATAGCATTTGTGTGTTGATGAAGATAGAATTACAATGTTCTTTGATCCTTAAAATAGACATTCCACAATTTCACTTTAAGTTCTTACCTGACTCAGATAATCCTGGAAGGCTTGAGGTTGGGTCAATTGAAGCAAAGGTAATGCCTGGAAACCCGGTCTTTTCCACCTGTAAAACAACAAATGAAAACTTTTATGGATGCATGGCTAGAGGTTCCAAACTAACACAGGTCTTGTCTTTTGAGGCAAGTGAGAGCAATCACTTGTCTAAAATAAAGATAAGGAGTGCTTTTTATCACTTGCATACATTGGTGTCATAATAATACAAGTGATTAAAATTAGCTCACCTGACAAGTTTTTAGGAGAGTGATTTGTCACTTGCCTGTTGTCCTTGGCCTATCCCTTAATTCCCAATGCTATAAGGAAAATCAATTTTTTATTGCTTGTCATTTCTCAAAACCACTGAAATTGGTTTTGGGTCGACCAAAACTAATACTTTACCTCCCAAAGGTCCACTTTCTGAAAATCTGGCACCTCCCTTGAAAAAAACCTGGATATGGGCCTGGGGCTGGATATTGGTATTTTTTGTTGTACTAGCCAGTCGTGCTGGTAACTTTTCAAAGTTCCCACCCAACAAGAAGTTTACCTGCCCAAATTCAAATAATTTTAAAATCGTACCATCACTTACCTCAAACAAATGGCAAAGTGACAAATGGCGCAAATTTGAGCATTTCTTTCACAAACCTTGGAAGATATGTGCGGTTTTTGCAAAAACTTCTATTTGTGCATAATCTTAACTTGAAAATTTGAGAAATTTGGTACATGGATAGATTCCCTTTCCTTGAAAATTTGTGTTTTTATGGGTGCCATTTCATATTTTCTAGTGATATTCCCTACTCAAACTAGGGGAGATCATTAGATGTGGTTTACTCAAAATGGTCTCAACATATATACAAAAAAACATTTTTCTCCGCTTGACACCAAAGTTACCCGCCATTGGCTGTAAGACGGTGCTAATGTCTAGCCAATGTCTAGAAACGTTATGTCTTCTGGAAAGGGCTTGTTTGTCATGTCTTCTATACCCTCATACCGTCATTGAGGAAGGCCTTTGACATACCTCAGCAATGTTGACCACGACATGTTCTGTGACAATGTCCACTGATGTGATGTCGTCTGGCAAGGGCTCATTGGCCATGTCTTCTATCATTTGCACAATCCTACAATGAATCAGTTGAAATAAAATACATTGACTACAAGGTTTCACAAGGATTAATGTGAGGTGAACTACTCTAGATATTTGTGACTGAGTAATCACCTGCGTACTGCAAGTTCTGATGGTGACCCTATGCCAGACAAAAATTATGCAATGTTACCCTATTTGAGACAACAAATTGATCATATCTGGTTGAATGGATACCCTATCCGGGACTATACCTTACCCTATCAGAGACCATTCAAAAATATAACAAAATGATTATTACGAAAAGTGGAGTAAAATGTGACTGTCCAAGTGCACATGTATAATAGGGGAAGGAGGTATCAATATAGGTCCATACGGCATACATTGAGAATGTATAGGGGCAAGAGGCATGGGTGTCAGTGTGGTATACGTGGTATACTTGGAAGGAATGTTTAAGGCTAACAGACATGCTTATAGGTTCACAAGGCATGCAGGGCAGGGGCAGGGGCGAATGCATAAACAAATTTGCTTGCTACCGTGGGATGGCCTGGATTGCTTTGATGGTTAGCCGGATGCAGTATATACAAATGGGATAGGTATAGGGGGCACCAAGGCATGTGTGGGGGTTGTATAGGGGCAGGTGGCATGTGTACTTACTGTTGACTAAGCCATGGAGGTAGAGACATATCATCCAATGACAGCAGGTAACTAATGGCCTGGATGGCGTTGATGGTTAGCTAAATGCAGTAGATACAAATGGGATAGGTGCAGGGGGCACCAAGGCATGGGTGGGGGTTGTATAGTGGCAGGAGGCATATGTACTTACTGTTGACTTAGCCATGGAGGTAGAGACATGTCATCCAATGACAGCAGGTAACTAATGGCCTGGATGCAGTAGATACAAATGGGATAGGTACAGGGGGGCACCAAGGCATGCGTGGGGGTTGTATAGGGGCAGAAGGCATGTGTACTTACTGTTGACTAAGCCATGGAGGTAAAGACATGTCATATGACAGCAGGTAACTAATGGCCTGGATAGCGTTGATGGTTAGCTGGATGCAGTAGATACACATGGG
>JXSR01S052101.1:66066-83725 GCA_000969725.1 Ophiothrix spiculata
TCGGGGAAAATTTCATTTTTTGTATAAACTTGACTCAACATTTTGGGAATTTGGTATATGGATGGGTCCCTTTTTCTTAAATATTGGTATATACATGGGTGGTACTTCAAATTTCCCAGCGGCACACCCCTACCAAAACCAAAATTGAGTACCCCCCGGGGGGAAGTCACCCCGGTTGCTAACTCTATAGGGGCACCAAAATTATTACTACATAGGCCTAATAGTCAGGCTAACTTTTCATGCAATTTTTTTAAATTTGTGCATATTTTTCAGGCAATTACAAATGTTATAAATTTTAGCTTAAATTTAGTCAATTTGCCAAAAATGAGATTTTGAAATGAGTTATACCCTCCTCACCTGCCTCCATCTCCTTCTCCCCCCGCATCATCATTTTTTTAAGCTACTCAAAAACTTTGGGTGTTAGGATACTCTGCTAATTTAGAGGTGAAAGTTTCACTTCTTGAACCAGGCACCGGACTCTCGGACACACTACTTCCCTCAGATGCCCTTAGGGGAAGCAGTCAAATATGAAATGGATGCGGGTGTAAGGCTCACACTCAGAAAGACTGGGGTATTTGATGAGAGCACAAATTGAGGGGTCATTGGGCGAGAGCATGATTTTTGGCATTCAGTGATAAAAATACAAAATATGTGGGCTCATTGGCAAAAAAAAAATGAGGGGTCATTGGGCGAGAGCATGATTTTTGGCATTTGGTACACAAAATTTAGCATTCGGTGAGAGAAAAATATACAAATTTATGGAACTTTGGTGAGACAACATGCAGTTGTAGAAAACACTATTACTATACAGTTATAATCGTCTCATACACTAGCTAATCGGGCCCTCATAAATTGCCAGGATACTCAATGCACTATATCCATGTTTTCGCGGTGGTTCCCACATCACATCACACATCACAACTTTGACAGTCACTGAGCACATAGGGGAGAGTGGGGTAAGTTTAACACTGGGTAATCATCCCGGGGGGGCCACTACTTAGCCATACTGTTGTACACATGCGTGAACAAAAAAACACGGAAAAAGGGGGGTATTTTTGTAAAGAGGCACGGTCCGTACGTTTCGTGTTAAGGGGTCAGAAAACACTGATTTTCAACAAAAAGGGGTATATTTTCAAAATCCAATCACCCAAAAATTACCCCTAAACACGTTTGGGGGTAATTTTTTAGACTTAGGCACAGGGTTTATACTTGTTTAAGGGGTGTTTATTTAGAAAAACTTGTTAAGGGGGTAAAATGAAAGGAATAACCGTGTGAAATCCTTATTAAGGGGTCATTTTTTAGGCTACTCGAAAAACGTGTTTAGGGGGTATTTTTGAAAGCCTTTATTCACGCATGTGTACACCATTATAGCTAAGTGCCCCCCCCCCCCCCCCGGGGTAATCATGGACAGATCCATCTAGGCTTACATACCCTGGCTATATCTTCCATGGCCGAGACATTCTCAGTACGACACATCCAAGTGTCTGCTTGTTTCCACACTACACCTGCACGATTCTCTTCACACTTCCTTGTTGGAAATCTGACATGAAAATAACAAAATGTATGAATTAGGCCTACGAATATGCGCACAGGTTTAGAGCCTATCATATATAGTATATGTAAAACCGTCAAGCTGGGAAAACCTAGCATATAGTTCTCGAGAGAAAAGCACAAACAAAACGATAGTTGTAACAAACTGTAAGAAAGGGAAGTATATCATCCCTAATAAGGCGTACATTTCTTGCAGATTTTCAGTCCAAAATGTTCGTCAAATTATTTTAAAAAGATCAATCATAAAATAGTTCACAAATAACAACGAGATGTACACAACTTTCATAACATAAGCATAAAGCTCTGAAGCTAGGTGGGTGCACTCACATGCAGCGTACCTATGTCAAGTGGTTAAGAACCCCTTTTTCAGGCCTCCAGGCCGCTCATTTTCAGCATCATCAGTTCTTTTGACCTCCTTTTTGAAAAAAAAATACAATACTGAAGCTCCAACTGCAAAAATTAATCAACAAATTTGAAAATGTGCAGCTCAAAGACTATTTTTGGCTAAAATTTCAGTACACTAGCCCCTAGACATGCTAAAAAAATCAGTTGTAAATGGTCATTTTTTACCATAAAATCAGTTCCTCTCCCAATCCAGCACTTCGCACCAAACATACTGATCTTCAGACCTGGGTCTTCCCCCCCCCCTGGGCTCAGAAGTGTTGCCCGACTTACTTGACTGCGTTTTCCAAAGCTTCCATGACAGCTGTGATATTTAACAGTAAATCTTCGTCATTAATCCATTTATCTTCCTCAATCTCCTCTTCCTCCAGATTAATCTCATCCCAAGTTGCATCGTGAACATCTCTCTTTTTTCTTGAACCAGAAAGCCCCTCAAGATTGATTTTTCGTTCCATGTTTAATAAATCATCAACAGCCGTAGCTACCGCATCTAACCCTCTTAAATCAACTAGTAATTTTCCTTTATCTATAAGAACGGCAGGCAGCATGTTTGATGTAGACCACGGCAGAATCTCGACCGTTTCCATAACATCTAGTATAGCAACTAAACCCAAACCATCTTTCGATGTTTTCTGTTGATCCATTGCGTCAACCGCTTTCCCAATATCGACCCACCAAAAATTGGTAGCGACTTCAACGTCTGGCAGATTGTCACTTATCATAGGTGATATTTGTTGATCGGATGTTTCTAAATTGCTACCACTGCCGATTGACTGAATGCTCATATCAACTCTCTGATCATAATCAGTTTCATGATTGCTTCGACGAAAAAATGAGATGTTTTGAATCAGCTCAATGGTTCGATTGATCAGTTCATCCCTAATCATCTTCAGTGTCTCATTCCCGACAGTAATGTTCCATTCTGAGAAGCCAAAGTGATCTGTTATATTTGGAAAAGTTCCATTGATCCAGCGACCTTTGACACCATCCATAAGCGCCGACAATATCCCAATGCTCAGCTTCATGAATTTGACTACCTCGGGTGGAGGAATGAGAGATCCGTGAGGGCATGCGCCTTGATCAATACCGCCAACTATCGTGGTATTCCACTGAAATGAACCTATGAAGATAAAACACAAACTATAATCAAATAAATTAAAGATTGGGGGCCAGCGAAAGCAAGATATAAGAAGCAACTTTTAATTGTAATGGAATTTGTCGACTTTTTATAGATCGAGTTACCATTATTGCCTTCAAAAAATATGTAGAGCAACTTTTATGTTGAATACAGTTTAATAGTTTGGCATATTCACCGTATGATAGTCACATGCAGGGCCACTATAGGACTGGCGCTATTATGACTATGGAAATTGTCATGGCGGAGCGAAATCCAACGACAAAGAAAGCAAATGACTGAGCTCATGTAACATCTATAGATGGGATACATACCAACGGTAGAGTTGGTGACATCCTCCATGCATGAGTTATCATTCATCCACATATTGAGACTGGAGTCAACCGTCTCCTCCTGGGGTGGTATCTTGCTGTCCAAGCTGGCAACAATACAATCAACTAGATAAGGATCCAACCAAAGGCCTCGTTCTCTCTCGCCGCCCCATTGTACCTCGCATCGCCGCGTTGCCATAACACCACTCTCATTGACACCCATTGTTCTTGGACAGGGTGCTGTGGCAGTACGATTAGCAGGCGTCTCTAGCCATTCAGTAGCGTAACTTGTATCGTAAGGACATGGGTCAATGCGTGTTTTTTCTTCTTTACGTTTGCGGCGTGCTGCTATACACCCGGAGTAATCAGGCTGGGTCCAATGTGGAAGCCCCGCCTTGTGATTGAGAAGGTTTAACTTTCTTTGGACACAGTGACGGACTATGTCACCTATGGATAACAGAAAAGCGAGAATATGTTATATTTTAATTATTCACTTTCGTCATTCGGTTACGTAAACGTACAACACCCAGAGTGTTTGGTAAACCATGCACCCAAACATTTTCGCTAACTGTGGGAATATCGCTTGTATATGCTATACGATTAATATACAGATATTCGCTCCATCGTCTGAGCAAATAAACTGGAAGAGTAAATGTCAGGGGTGGTGCCATAAAGAAGGGGTGGGGTGGCAATTGCCCTCAAGGTTTTTCAAAAAAGATAAAAAGATAAAAAAAATAAGGGGGAAAAGCAAAACAAAAGAGCCGAAAAAAATTGGTAGAAAACTATTGAATCAAAAAGATACAAGATGATCAGTGTATGCCTATTCAATGAGAAGCCCATATCTTTTACATCCCAGTTAATGTGAATGCGTCATAAAAGGCTTACTAGTATTCATTCACAGCTGTTGTTTGGGTTTCTATTTGGCCTTGTTAAATTTTCAAAATGAAGTTGGCATTTAATTAGTCTTTAAAGGGACTGGCCTAGATCCTGTCCGCTGATTTTCTGACTACCGGTATATATTTTTTTCACATGTATCGATAGTACATGATTATACTAACATATCCTACCAGTAGTTTCCGCTGAATTTGTGTATCAGAGGAAAAAAATGAAATTATTTACCAGAGCTGTATATTTTGTCGCCGGCGACAAAAATGGTTGAAAAGTGTTTCTAGTTTCAAATCTTAAAAAGATCTTTTTTCTACACCTGTGATGGGTAAACAAAATTATTTTTGATAAAATTGTTTCTCTTTATATGTATTAACTTATCTCCAAGAGCTTCATTTGATCTTTTATCTGATAAATCCATCTGAGGTACAAATTTCGGATTTAGAAAACACTGGATAGTCACACCACCATCACATATAGATATATTGCAAATTAATTTGCTGTCAACTTGAGCCATTTCTGTGTTAATTTTGTAGTTTTTTGGATTTTACTACAGCTTTATTTAAAGCATTTCCATAAGTTTTTAATTCTAAGTGGAATCTAGGCTATAGTCCCTTTAAATCTGTGCTATTGTTTTGTAGAAGTCCTTGCCAATTTAGAAAGCAAAGGTATCTGAAGCCAATAAGATAGGAAAGGCAGAACGTACAGGTATAGAAGCTTAAGTAATTAAGTACTTCAGACTTGGGCTTGAAATAAGTTTTTTTGGTGCATGGTATGTACATTCCGAATTGTTGTTTTAAGATATGAAACTGACCATCAAAGACTAAGCATGGTTTGTAGGCGCTAGTTCCCGCTTGCGTCTTAGGCCACCATCGACCACGGTAGAGTGACGGCATGCACATACCATCCGTTGTTTCATTGGTAGATGGTTGGTTTGGGATAGATGTGGTAGAGCTTGTTGTGTTCCCACCTAAATTAAAAAAAGTAAAATATCATATCTTTGAAAATACCTGTTAGGGTTAGGCTATAGTCGGCCTAGGCCGGTCGTGCAAACAAATTTTTGAATAATATTTGATTATGATGTCAACCCATATAAGCAGCCATTGGTGTCATAAATGTATCAAGAGAAAGGTGTCTACTTTATTGATAAGGGTGTCTGTCCATTACAACGACAATGGTTCCTAAAACCGAAACTGAGAAAGATGTCTAAAATCTAAAATGGTGTAATTAAACCTCACAAAGGTGTCTATATAAAACATCAAACATGTATAAAACTGAAAAAGGTGTTTGTATACAACCTACTTTTAAAAGTATTCACAACTACCATTTCTACAACTTGCCCATACGAGTTCTTTCGAAAATGGTAATATCACTCATTTCTAATTTTTTTAAATATTCATATTGCCCATTCCTACCCCTAACAAGCTCAACTACTCGGAATCTGCAACAGAGCACTGATTCATCATGAGATACCGAAACAATGGTCACTGAGTGCCATCATCCTCATCCCTAAAAAAGGAGACCTCTCAAAGCCAAACAACTATTATAGAGGGATTAGCCTCTCCTGCATCGGTGCAAAGGTCTATATCGAATGTTGTTAAACAGAATACGTCCACTCGTAGACCCTCTTCTTCGTTGGAAACAAAATGGATTCAGAGAAAAACGCTCTACAATCTCCCAGATTCTTGCCTTGAGAAGAGTATTTGAAGTATTCATTCCTTCAAATACTCTGAAATAGAAATCTACCACTGGCAGCCGTGTTCATTAACTTCTGCAAAGCCTTTGACTCTGTATACCGAGATCGAATGTTTGACACCCTTCGTGCCAATGGTATTCCTGATCCAATTATTTTGGCTATTATTATTATTATTCAATCATTCTTTATTATCAAAAAACACATGAGAATAACAAAGAAAACACATAAAACCCAGGGCACGCATCTGTACTCTAGAAAGAGTACAGACGACAGGCAGGGAAAACAATAAAAATGCATGACAAATAATTTAGCGATTTATGACAATTCTACAGCCATTGTCTTATCCTCCAATGGAGAGACTGAACCATTCACTATTTCAGCGGGTGTGCTCCAAGGTGACACCTTGGCCCATTCATTTTCATCACAGCTCTTGATTATGTCATGTGCCACGCACTCGCAGATATCAGCAATGAAACAGGGATTCTGTTGGGACCAAGAAGGAGCAGACGGCATCCAGAAATCCGACTTCATGATCTCAATTTTGCCGATGACATTGCTCTCCTAGCATAATCTATTAGCAAAGTAAAACTCCTTTTACAGAGTGTTGAGGCAGCATCAAATGCAGTTGGTCTACATTTGAATGAGTGGAAAGTAAAACCCTTCTGATGAATATCTTAGATATATTCCCTTCTGGAAAATGTGCCAGAATTCAAATACCTAGGTTTATATATCCCGGACTCTCTCCATGACTTCAAATGTAGGAAAGCACAAGCATGGGTTGTCTGCAATAAACTCCACAAGATCTGGAAATCCTCACTAGACCCAAGGACTAAAATCAGATTCTTCAAAGCCTGAGCGGAACGTATTCTGTTGTACGGTGCAGAAACTTGAACAATCGGCAAGAAAATGGAAGATCATATAAATGGGTGCTACACTCAACTTTTACGGAGAGTGCTCAACATCAGTTGGAAGGATCATATTCCAAACACCACAGTATACGGTGATATCCCTCAAATATCTTCAACAATCAGGCAACACCGTTTATGTTTTGCTGGACACTACATCCACACCACTGACCAACCCATCTCTCACTTGATTTTCTGGACTCCTCCAGGTGGGAAATCAAACAGAGGCAGAAGTCCCCTTCAGTAAATTGACACCATCAAGAGTGATCTCAACCAAGATCTACAAGAGATCCAATGTATCATGCAGGACAGGGAAATCTGGTCCGAACATGTAGCCAGTGCTTCTTCCATTCCGTCCACAGACGACCAATGATGATGATGACTCCTAACAACCTCACCTCACTTTCTCAGTGTCAGCTGTGTAAGCAATTGCTTCTTGGAGGAAAACTTGATTATGCCCATTTTGATATAAAAAATCTCTGAATTGAATATTTATAAATCATCATTAATTTCAATCTGAATTACTTGACCCAGTTTGATGTCACAACCAAATGTTAGGGGGAAAATGCCAGGGGAAAAATTGTTTGGAGACTGACTATAGCCTGACCCTTAGACCTTTCCTATAATTGGCATATTTTTGACGCTTGAGGTCTCAGCACTTATAACAAGGAAAAGTATGGTATCATATGATGCATCGTGACTGATTTTGTATGCATCCGCATGTCAATTACTCACTGTGCATCATGTGGTGCCATACTTGGCCTCGTTATGATTGCAAGATCCCTCAGTGGCTCAAAATATGCCGAATATAAGAATGGATAGGCTAAAGCCTCCATTTTGAAATTTACTCTAAGGCTGCGATCACATAGAACTATACTATTCGGGTATATGGTGCACGAATTTGCAGGGCACGCATATAGTTGAAATCGGACACGTGAATTTGATTCTACCGGGTCACATAATAGGGAACTATTCGAAAAAACGTGCAGTTGCATATAGTATAGTATAGTGTAAATCGTGCGCAGTATATATACGTTTTGCTCGGACGTGGCAGTGATCAAAAGAGACCTAGTATAGGGCACGCGTGCACCTTTATATGACTCACCTGTTCTCATAGAACTATACGCAAATACCGAATAGCGTATACCGTATAGTTCTAAGTGATCGCAGCCTAAATCTTCAGCACTGCAATGATTTTCCATTTTCTGTGATACACTTCCCATTTTCGTGATTTTTGTCTGATTTCACATTACCAAAAAACTAGAGGCCTTTTAAGCTAAACTATCCTAAGATTTTTTCAATGTTTAACATGTATTTTTTAAAAAAGCTTATTTATTGTTTTACATGAAAATGGTTCCAATTTTTTTTATTCAAACTCGACAGTTACTAAAACTTGACACCATCAGTTTGTTAGGATTGGAATATGCAATCTATAGTATAATCATTTTTTTGACTGAAGATCGATCAGAAATCTTTTAAAATCTTTTCAACCAAGGAGGAAGCTTTTAAAATCTTTTCAACCAAGGAGGAAGCTTTGGCCTGGTTATCAAGTTTGTCACAAAAAAGCGAGTAATTTGGGTCTTTTTTCACAATTTGGCGAGATACTTGGGTATGACTATTAGTATTACTATATATGACTTAACACGTAAAATTAAAGTACAAAAATGTCACAATTTTGTTTAATTTCTAGTAGCTTCTAGTATTGCCGGACTGATTATGCATACACTCTGAAGACATTTCTGTTTTGTTACGCAGCCATACAGTAAATGTTAAATGGTATATTTCTTGTATTTATATTGTAAGAATCAGTAGTGTTTGGGTTGCGATTAGAATGATGCGTGTTGTGATTTGTCAAAATTAATGTATTATTTTCATGCCACAAATTGTTAAATAATCTGTTAAGGGGTTTTCTCAGAGATGCAGTTGCTTACGATTGTAAATAGTAAAAAATCAAAAAAATGTTTGCATCCGTTTTGCGTGCGCAAATTTCAGTGCACACTGAACGCATGCTTTATTAACAAGTTTGGTTAATCACGCGCCGCATCGCTGCATAATATATACCATGAAATTATGCAGATGCAGAAGTGCCATTAAATTAAAAGCAATCAAATTTTATTGAAAATGTCAGTTTTTCTCATTTTTCTTGAAAACTAACATGGTGACCCTAATTTTTATTTCAGTATTTTGAAGTGAGCAAATATTAAAAAAATCAATGGACCATTTATTATTTTACAAGCACATAATAATCCGACTTTGTTTAGCTTTCCCTATACTTTGTGTGGTAAATCGGGTAATTTTGGGGGAAAATATGTACTTTTTGAAATGGCTGTATCTCAAAAACGAGCACGGTGACCTATATTTTTTTTATTTCAGTTTTGTTATCAGCACAAATTAATCTACCGAATACTATTTTTTAATCTGTTTGCATCTCTGAGAAAAACCCTTAAAATAATATGGTATACTTATTAGCAAAAATCAGTAAAATCAGAGTTCGACTTTTGAAAATTACAGGTGAGCTTTAAGGGTGAATACCGTGACTGGACTTGGTGGGCTAAAAAATGATAATTTAAAATGTAGAATTAAGGGGGAAATTAACATTCTGTTGCAGCTTTTTGACATTAATAGGAGTTTCGGTTCAAAAGTTACCGTTGAAAATATAATTTAGCGATGTGAAATGGCTTGATATATTTCTTATGTATTTTATTGTTCTTTTAAGCTGCAATTTTTTACATTTTAGCACTCAAAAAGTAATTAATAGTTTTCTTTCTTTCTTTTTTAATTATTTGTATTAATTCAAGGGCTTGTTTTTGATAAATATCGAAAGCAAAATAGCAACTCTAAAGGATGGAAAATATTAAAAAATAGTGTTTATAGTTTTAATAGCCTATATCTCAAAAGTTGATTTTTGGTGACTTCAAGCCAACAAACTCTCTGTTAATGCTACAAAAACAAATTATATGATTATGGGCACTCAAAAAAGGACATCAAGTACAAGTCAGACCATTATTACTTTAGACAATACTGAATTAGATAGATAAAGTAACAAAAACAATTTTGGGGGGAGTGATCATTGATGAAAACTTAATCTGGAAATATCATATTGATGTAATAACTAAAAACGATTTCTAGGAATAGGATAATAAGATTCATTCTTCAAAACCAGTAGATTGACTTACGTTTGACAGTTTCGTATACTCGGTCAGTATACTTCATCAGAAATGCGATGATCCAGCTTCTGACTCCCGACGACATCCTGTTGGTGGCGTCCTTCCAGGAGATGATGACGTCAAAAGAGGATCATAGATATGACTAAGATAGTGGGCCCCCTCGTCTCTGTTCATAGTGTTTGCAAAGAGTGTAACGCGAGGTCACGCCACATACGAGAATCCATTTGGATCAGGAAGAGAGCACCCAACACTATGAACAGAGACGAGGGGGCCCACTATCTTAGTCATATCTATGATCCTCTTTTGACGTCATCATCTCCTGGAAGGACGCCACAAACAGGTCGTCGTCGGGAGTCAGAAGCTGGATCATCGCATTTCTGATGAAGTATACTGACCGAGTATACGAAACTGTCAAACGTAAGTCAATCTACTGGTTTTGAAGAATGAATCTTATTATCCTGTTTTACCAACAAACCTGATGAACTTATTTAAAGATTTCTAGGAATATTGGCCTGATAAGATTTTGTTCCTGAATAAATTCTTTGCACACTCGATTGTACTTCGCGTTGTTAATTTTCACCACCAGGTGGCTGCATTACAGAATCAGTTGTTGGTCAGTGACGGGAAGATTTTGACAAAACATGCGCATGGTATCTAAGCGTAAGATTTGCGCCTAATTTGAAAACGCAACGCGCGCACTAGTTTTTTACGCTTTGTCTTCACGGTAAGCGCCGAAAAATGGCGCTCCCAAGCCAACGGGTCTTCAGTGATAAAACTTTTTATGTGTGATTTCCTATACCACAACATGCTGATTTGTCAAATATTAATTTGCTAACTGTAGAATTTTTAAATTTTTTGCTGGTCAATTGTTGATGTAAAGTGGATGTCAAATCAAGAAAAAAAATATGAGGTCAACGACTGTTTTCAAAAGATAGCTAGAGATGAAATTACATGGGGTAAAATCTAAAAAACAATTTTCATCGCCAGGAATGTCGATATTTGGTTTTATGACATCAAACAGATAAAAGAGTTAAATTCATTAATGAACCTAATGCTCATGTTTTCAAGTTATCATCAATTAAAATGAAAATGACGTCATCATATATGACATCATAGCGCGCTTAGATGATCGGTGACCCCCATTTTTTTTAGAAGTTTAGACTCTTATCTATGAACTGACAAAATATAAACAAAATCTACAGGTAGGAACTGATTACCGCGATCGTCCGTAAGTTTTACCTTATGTCAATCAGGGAATTCTCATGTGGGGCAAGCATGCAAAACTTATTTGGATAAAATTCACACACTTCAGAAATGAGTTTTAAGAATGACATCAAATAGATGTCATTATCATTATTATTATATTATGGGAGCTCGTGTGGTCTAGTGGAACAGTGCAGGACTCTGAATCATGAGTTCGCGAAAACGAGCCCGCTACGTCCAACGGGATTATATGAAAATAAAGTTGATTCTGATTCATTTTAGGGTACTTTTCAAAGGTAGGGTACTTTCCACATGATATACAGGTCTCAATTGCAGTGCCCCCAGGAGGGAAGAGATTTTGTTGCTGAAATATAGGTCTAAAAGACATGGGCAAAATACCTTGCTAAGAAAAACAACTGAAAAGCTTTAATAAATGTAATTTGAACGTACATGAAACATGACAATTTAAACCATGGCTCGGCTTACCTGTTGTGCCCGATGCGGTTGTGCCATGCAAAATCCTGTCTTTACTTTTAGAATCCTGGTGCACTTCGTAAATGTCGGTGTGAATATTATCCTTGGTCGTAATGTCACCAAAGTTTATCATACCGTTACTCTCCTTGTCACCGGGTGCTTGGCTTTTAGACGTTTGTGCGTCTGATAGTTCAAACCCAAGTAAACCATCAGGGATTGACGTTTTGTCAATTTCCTCAGTGTGGGCTCCATCTCTCAATGTTCTTGCTTCAGATGTCCCGCCGTGTGATAAAAATTCCTGTACGGGCAAAGTGTTAACGACAGGCTCTCCTGTGCAACAACTTGAAGTCCAACCACCATCTCCACTTCCTTCCACATCATCAAATGCTTTCTGATACTCAGGAGTCGAGTCACCTGAGCAGGAAAACGGGACAAAAAATACTACTAATATGACTCTCATTGCAATCATAGCAGGATTCCTATTGAATAATATGATGTGCCTTTATAAACCTCACTCACGTTATAGAGCTGCTCATATGACTCTAGTGGTAGTGTCACTCATATGTGTTAAATATTACATTTTATAGATACCAGGATGACTGGTCCATCAGTGCTCTGAAAATGTGGCACAAAAACACTTTGACTAAATTAGCTATGAACTTGCTCCCATCTCATTGGCTGCCAATCAGGAATGTTCCAAATTGAAACCTGGGGAGGGTACTCCAGTAAAATGAGATGCACCATGTGCCACTAAAAGACCCAATTTTTAAAAGCTGCTCTACCTAGTGTTTTATAGCTTGACGCCCTAACCCCTTATTTCCTAAATCCACTCAAAGATCCTAAATTTCCGAATTTGTCTACCCAAAGACTTGGTATTTTCATTATTTGGTCCAAGGGTCTGCATCACAATGTAAAAATGCAGTACATGCATTAATAAATCATAGCAGATACTTCCATATCACGTGCAATTTCACTTCAATCCAATTCCATGCTAAAAAGTTGTATTTACACATATATGATATACAGTGAAACCTCGTTAACACAAAATCCGTTAACACAAACACCCTGATAATACAACATGGTTGTTTGGTCCCAAGTATTGATTTCCTATGTAAAATCAGTTGGATAATACAAAATCCTGATAACTCAAACTAAACTCTTTGGCCCAAGTGATTTTGTGTTAACGAGGTTCCACTGTAGTAGCTATTCGCTCTAAGTTATGCAAGAGAATTGAAAAGGAAGTAGCTTGCAATGTGTCTGCAATGCAAATACTGCGTTTTTACTTTGTGGGGTAGATATGATTCGCATTCCCCCCCCCACCCCACCCCTGAATTAAATGGTCATATTTAACTGCAATTTTGCTGCACAATGATTGATGGTATTTTCATGCTATGTTCATCAATCAAGTCAAGGTAATTAACAAAAAAGCAAGATGAGGTCTATCTTAAGAATGGTTTGACATGTTATCAACCTACACAGTGAGTAGGGAGACTGAATTGCTTTCTAAAGTTCAAATTTGGGTCAACAAGTTTTTACCCAAAGTCTCATCTCGAAAACTTTTGGACCTCTTTTTAAATCAGAATCTCAAAAATTTGACCCCAAAAATGTGAGAATGTGTATTTCTAGACTTTGGTCAAATACAATTAAAACTTGAAAATTCAGTTCAGGACCAACTTTTTGGCCCAAATCACACATTTTGGTTCAAAACTGACAACACCTTCTGATTCTCATGTACATTTGTATCCAGAAATGTATAATTTTATCTGGATTAAATTTTCTGTTGCTGAGTTACTGATCAAAGCAAATTAGGTGTTGACTTTATCCTTAAAATTGAAAATAAAAGAGCCTAACAAAGATTTTTACTTGCTATAAGGAAATGGGAATTTAATGACAATGCTCCAGCTGTGTAGTAATAGCCCAGCAACCGACGCGGCGGCGACGTCTCGTGCTAAGTGCTTGTCACAGCAAAGCATACATGCCTGTGATCATCACCAGGTAAAACTTTTTTGACAGCCTATCTTGATGAAGAGAATATAGAGCATGCAAATTAAAGGTGCATTGGACAAAATTTCAGAATTTTATCTGCAGGTGATATACACTCTCCAATTCGGTTTATAACTGTCAAGTACCAAATATTGAGAAATTATAGATCAAAATGTTAAAGGGGCATTGGACAAAATTTTGAAATTTTGTTTGTGTATGATTTACACTTCCTATGTTAGAAAATAACAGTCAATTACCAGTTATCGAGAAAATTTTGATCAAAACCTTCAAAAGAGTCAAAAATTTGAATTTTATTTTATTTGTTGATTTGGGGTATGAGGCTATTCTCTAAACATATTTATTTGATGCTATAAAATGAGAAAGAGTCAAAGATTTGTTTGTAAAACATTCCTTTCACATCATAGATTGCAGAAAAATCAAAAGAAATTTTAAATTTTCATTAAATCTCCTGAAAAGGCCAATTCTAGAAATTCAAATATAGAGGGCAGTATTTATAGTTGTCGACAACGATAATTAAAAATACGAGAATATCTAAATATTGTGATATATTGGCCTATTGCACGGTTTCGCCATTTTGGGGAGAGCCTTGGCTTGCGAGATGAATGGGAACCACTGAGCTATATGATGGGAACTTACATAATATTACGATTAACAGTTCGATTCCCTCTTTCAAAAACCACTGACCTTGCATGAAGTGAATACATCGTTATGTAACATAGTAGTTTAATTGACTGTCAGATCGAGGCTCTCCCCGCAAATGGTGGACCGTGCAAGTAGTGAATAGGGTTTGAATTTGACAATGAAACTTTGCATGCTGTAATTATTACCACTAATACTTCAAATGATGCAAAAATCTCAAAATGTTTGGGGAAAAGTTGGGGGATGATGCTGAACTTGTCCAATGCCCCTTTAAGCAATGTCAAAAAGTATAATTCTGCTCTGAATATGGATCTTAGCTATCTTAAGCAACAAGTCAGGAAAGATCTTTGAATAGGTTCTTCTGGTTCGACAGAACTCAAAATTCGGATACGAATCTGAATTTGGATTTAAAAAGTTAATACAGCTGAAACGGGTCAAAATGCCAATAAGTACATGTACTACATTGTAGATCAAATATGAACATACACATATACAACAATTAAACGAGACAATTCTTCTGGATAAGCACTAATTAATGTTTCATGCAGCAGGCTGCATGCAGTTATTGAGCTGATAATCTGGGCTGCATGGAAATTGTAACTTTAATAGAACAAACATGTTGCATGTTGGCAGGTAAATTAGATTCTTTGGACTCAACCGAAAATATATTATTTCTGATTGAGCCTTTGTCATGTTAAATACACAACATTTCATGTAAATACACAATTTCTGGGAAGCACAGATTTTTGGTGGCTACCTGGTGTGGACGCATGCAACCAAGCATAAATGAAAACAGACCAACACAACTCACCTTGCACTCCTCTCTCCCTTCGTCCTCCTTTTTCACCTGATCTTTTCCATCCATGCCCACAAAAGTTTGTTAGTCATGACAACTGGTAGTAAAATAGCACACAACTCGAGCCTAGCTTGCTATCAAATATCCTGTGGATGTTCCATCCATGTTACCCATGATGCCAGTTTTTCTTCCAAGGATTCCAGAAAACTCTCCCAATTTTCCACATGTTCATGCATCAGTGTCTTCATGCTTTGTTTGTTTGTTTACCTCGGTTGGTCCGTGACGGACACATGCCATTAGATCCATGATGAACTCAAGGTCACTTCCAAGCTCATATGAAAGTACCAACCTGAATAGCCAGAAATGGCTAATCTATGCGTGCTGGTCAATGCATCTTTGAAAAGATGCAGAAAATAGAAAAGATAGCAAGAAAAAGAGAAAGAGAAAGATGGCCACTCCCAACACAATTGTACAATTTACTCTTAGCCCTTACTTTGTGAGAAAAGAAATCAGGAATTCTAATCTCATGCCCCGATGCAAAGGCTTTTGTAATAATAGAAGTGATTAATCTGAAATGAAATCTTAGGCAAAGTCGCATTTAAAACTTTTTTCCTAACAAAACTGTAATTTAGCATGTCCACTCACTAGCCTTGAAATCCGTCAAATGCTAAGGCGCTGGAGCACATTTAGGCTACAAATTTGTGCGGCCGGCCGCAACCTGGTCACAGCCTTAATTTTTCAAGATGGCAACCATAGGCTTAATTATGCACCTCTAAATAAATTCAAAACATGTAATGATTATTTTACAATAATCTTGAGGTGAACAATCAAATCTACAGTCACCATCTTCGAAAATTAAGGCTGTGGCCAGGTTTTGGTTGGCTGCACAAAAGTTGTGGCCCAATTGTGCTCCAACGCCAAATTACATTCACCAATGCATCGATTAATCACTTCAATTGACCCATCACGAACTAACTTGGAGTGATATTTAGCATAACAACTGTCCTCATCACCAAAGATAAATATAATTAAGCTTAAGGTGGCCTAGCACAGAAACGGTGTCAGATACAAGTGAGCTGATATCAGCTTTGTTGGACACAGTTTCAAAGTGTTTATCCTGGGCTTTAAGCATACTTTCTGCCGTACTGTAACTTGCGCTTTAATATGTTCGTCATTTTCATATTCACACATAAGACCATGCGCGTTACTCCTGACAGTGCAGGGCACAAAACACACAGTGCTTAAGGTATTAGTCAATTTTTTGTTTAATTTTGCTTAATATCTCAAAAAGTGAGTCGGTGACCATATCTTTTTTACGTTTTTTTAAAGAACTATGTAAGGACCAAAACATATGTGCAAAAGAGAGAAAAAAATACAGCCGTTTTTTCATTATTGGTGTTTTGTCTTATCTATATTGATTTTACCATAGAAGCCAATGGTAAAAAGTGTTAAAACTTAGTGTTTAGTGTTTTTTAAATGGATTTTTCTCAAAAACAAAGTCGTTGACCCCCCCCCCCCCCCCCCATTTTTTTATTTCAGTAATGTAATCAGCACATATGAAAACACTATATGTCAAAAAATAAATAGAGGAATTCTATCTGTGCTAAGCCACCTTAAACAACAGAAAATATCAAATAAAAGTTGTGAGAATAATTAAACTACAGCCCTACATCATCATTGGCCATTCTTTGGGGTGGTTACAAACGTCAAAAACTTTGATGCAATTTTTTTGAACTTGAACATTGAATCAGTTTTTTCAATAGTTATACAACATTTAAGACCGATAAAATGATCCTGTCTGAACCAAAATATTCTTTATACTAAACATTAGGAAATACAGCCAGTAATAGATAATTTCGTAAAGCTTGAGTGAAATCATACCAATAGTACTTTATTTGCAATACTTGCCAACTTGAGCCACTATGTTAAATCTCTAGGGTTAGAATTCAAATCTGTTGCCTACTGTTAGGAGGTCAAGGTATATATGCTTATCCTGTTACAATGATAACCAAAACTATAAACAAGTTCAAGTAAGAAGTCTGCAACGTTTTGTGATGTTTGTGACATCGAAAAAGAATGGCCTTCATATGTGTGCCCATCTTTCCGCTTATATACCGCATGGTTTATCGTATCAACGCTGGTCAGGGTTTAATTGTACACTACCTCTGACGATTGTTGGTATCTTAGATAATATTGAAAGGAGCCCCCTACTCCCCCCTCGCCCCAACAAATAAATTTTAAAAAGTATAAAGTATCAATATATATAGTACACTGTTGATATAACAAATTTAACCATTTTATGGGTTTATTTTCCAAAAGCTTCCAAAATTTGCATACATTTACATACATCTGTCAATTTGAGCCATTTCTGTGTAAATTGTTGTACTTTTTTGGATTTTACTACACTTTTAAGCTTTGTTTAGAGCATTTCCATAAGTTTTTAATTCTAAGTTAAATCTATGATAGTCCCTTTAAGGAGAAAATTTTTACA
>JXSR01S052101.1:84773-96601 GCA_000969725.1 Ophiothrix spiculata
GTACACATGCACTAAGATCTTAAATTCAATCCTCTGCTGGATAGGCAACCAGTGCAATTCACGAATCAAAGGCGATGCACTAGTACGCTTGCTCAGTCAAGACCCCCCTTTTCAGGCCGCTCACTAGATCCCCATTATCAGCTTGATTCAGTTCTTTAGACCTCGATTTTGAAGAAAATTTCAGTTCACTAGACCCCCCCCCAAATCAGTTTCAAAGGTCCCTTTTGTACAAAAAATTCAGTTCACCTGACCCCCTAGGGTTGCAAATATTAATCCCGATTATTGCTTTATCGATTCCGAATTGGTATTCGATAAAAAACACCAACTTGCCGATTATATCAACCGATTATTAGTTCAAGTAAGTGACTTGTTATTGTGTAAGTCCGAATACCTCATACTAGTTGCACTTTCCGGCGCTAGCTATACAACTATCTAGTAAACGAAAACTCGCCAAAACAAAAATAACATACAACATATAAAATTCAAATCGGATTTTAAAATGTGACCCGTCATATCGAAAGGTACCTTAAGGTCGGCAAAATCAAAATTGACTTTTTGGTCTCATCTGAAAGCTGAGATTTTAAGCTTTAAAATGACAACTTGATTTTGGTTATTGGGTGTTAGGTTACGAAGTTACACCTAAATTGGTAAAAGACATCGGGCTGATTCGGAAAACTATAGTTCTGAGAAAATCGAGTTTAAAGTGTTTGTACTTAGTAAATCTTGAATGGAGAGAGGATTTTTAGCTTGCTTTTTAATACATTTTTCTTATGTTTTGGATGTTGGAACCTGATTAATATGATAGAATACACTTCAATGATAACCTTTCTGATGAAATTAGAAATTCGACCTTGGACGTGATTTTTGACTATGCTTAGCTTCAATGGCCCGTATCTCGTAATGTACTGTGCCGGTATTAAGGTACCTTTCGATATGACGATCCACAAATGTTAAAACCAGGCATAGGAATGCATTTTCTTTTTTAAAAATCAAAAAAAACCCTGAAAATATTGAGTTCAAATTTGGCAATAAGAACAGGGTTAATTCAAACAAAGTTGAGGAAATTAGACTTCAAAATATCTGAATTCAGATTTTATCTTGAAAAATTCTCATGCCTGTAAAACTCAAATTTTTACTGCAAGTATTTATGAACATGAATTTTTCATTGTATTAGATTAAATGCATTGATACATCAATGCATGGTTTGTTTTCAAGTCCATGCACATCGTGAAAAAAATTAATCAGTATCGGTATCAGTTCAGGCGGATTATTTCATCAAATAATCGATAATCAGGATAGGTTAAAAAAGCTTATTGGTGCATCACTAGCAGAAACTATGTAATTGATATTGAGGAATTTCAAATTGGGATAAGACAAACTTCAATATTACAAATATCCATAATAATAATTTATACCAAACATTAACATTAATAACATGTAGAACAAACGTTGTTATATTGGAATCTAAAAAGTTTGAAAAACTGTTCATACAATTGAACCGTGCTCTTTTGTTAATGTAGTGCTAAAAATTGTATTAATTTACGCTTTTTATATTCCATAAAGTCACAACAACATGTTAATCACCAAGTGAATACAAGTAAGTCATATCTGAAATGGCTGCCATATTTCAGCTTGTTAGAATGCGAAAATCAAATACTCCAGGTAAAGGCCTAGATACACTTCGTCATTTTTGTAGTCATTTACATTCAGATACATTCAGTGATACATTTTCACCACTATATTAACATTTTCATTTTTATTTTTTCTCATGGTGTGAAATGTTTTACCATATTACCAAAATGTTCATCATGGTGAAATAATTTTCGAATCACAGCATATTTTGTAATGATTACTCATCTGTAGTATTTTGATAATTCATAGTACAATACTTTCTTAGGTAATCGTTGTTTATCATAATTACGTTGGTCTTTTCATTATAATCTGAAATCTGTCCTTGACAGGTACTGTGGATTTTATTCTGAAGAAAAGATTTGTACACTGCTTCATATTTCTCCAATGAGAAACATTTCTGTATCTGTTGAGTCGGTAAAATACACCAACTGTGCTGCACGAGGACATTTTCATTTGGAATGTTTGCCACTGTCTTAATTTTTTTATCATTCTAATTGTAGTTTTAGTGGATTATTCTCATCGAAAATATTGTCTGGAAATTAGAGGTCAATATGCATTCAGTTGACTGGATTTTACAAGTGGTAAAACTGACGAAGTCTAACTAGCCCTTAACGGTGTCAACTGAAGAACCATTCTACGAGCCACGGCACAAGCCTGGATGCTTTTAGGTGCTTAATGTAACTTTATGAAAAATGGCAGCTATTGCATGCAAGTCTCATTTGCATTCACTTGTACTTGACAAACTAATTAGGCCAAGGAAAAATAAATTTGTGTTTCCTGTAACTCTACCATCTCTGAGAGAGTGCTCAAAGATATACCGATTTAGCACAAAACAATTTATTTTGTTTGGCCTAAAGTTTTGAAATCACATCTTATATACACTGAATAAAGGAAGAGCTTTAATAATACTGACAATCACATAGCTCTGATAGATACAAACTGCTATAAACAGGGAAGGCAATTTTTTCCTGGTTTTGCATGTGTTCATTTGTGCAGTCTTCGTTGGCGACCCGTTGAGTTGAGGGTTAATTACAAAGTTATTACGTAGACACTACATCATCAAGTGCCGGAATACCTGGGTAATATTCTTCAATTAGGCCAAAAAAAAAATTGTTGTGTTGCCCTCAAGTGGGATTTCTGAAAAATTGAGTCGGTCGGTCGGAAAATATATTTTTTGTAATTTTTTTTTAAAGCACTAAAGTACCAAATTTGGGTGCATTTTCCACTATTTTCAAGATATTTTCTCAAAAAACACAAATCTGAGCAAAATGGGGTGCTTTCCCGACCCTAATATTTTTTTAGGGTCGGTCGCTGAGGGCAACATAACAATTTATTTTTTTTGGCCTTACACAACACTCATTGATTGCTGAAGACAGTAGACGTTGAAAATGCTTGAACTCTGATGCTACAAGGTTGAAAGTCTTTCGTAATGAACAACAAGCTGGTGATAATGCTTTCAAAGTGTGTCGTCCAAAGCTTTAGAACCAGATTTCCTCTTAGCATCAGAGATGACCCAGACACTGCCTCAGGGTTGGGCATGGTCAAGAGCTATTATAGTAATACATGCAATATAATAGTCAAAATACACCTACATTCAAAATTTTGTATAGGGGAGTATACTACCATGGCTGGCTTCTGATAATACAAACTTAGATATTTGGCCTGACAAATTCAATGCTGTGATTTTGGCTATGTTATTGGGCCTTGGCACCGTTTCGTTTCGTTAGGATATTCCTCCTCTTGTTAGGAGCACCTCTTTAAGAGTAATGAAAAGTTTTTGAGCTTCCACGCTCTAGTACATCAAAACACATAAATGTCCATTCACGAAGAATAGATCCACATCAAGCCATTCACAGTCACTACACGTAGAAACACTGAATATCACGACGAACATCCAAATTTGGAATCCATTATTTTCTGGAAAGCCTATCTAAAATTTACTTCAAGTAAAATGTTGAACTATTTAAATCTTTAAAATCTTGAAACATAAATATTATCAAAGTATAAAAACTCAATTATATTAAGTATGCATAGGGCCCATAGAAAATATTGACTACAAAAAAAATACTGCCTGTATTGATTTGTATCATAATTTTTGAAATATTCCTAAATTTTTCATTGTACAAAAAAAATCATGTATTAAGATTCAACAGAGCAAAATAGTTCAATATTTTATTAAAACAAATTTTAGTTAGACTCTCCAGAAACATTTTGACCCAAAATGGGATTTTTTTTACTCAAGTCTCACATTTTGGTCAAACTAATTTCATCATGCACAACATGTAAATTTGCTTCTAGAAATGTATACTTTTCTATGAATTTAATATTTAGTTGTTGAGTTGTATTACAATTGTTTCCAAAAATAAAGGGTTGGCATTGCCTTACGACAAATAGCAAAAATGGAACAAAGAATGAACCAGTCAATATTTGAATAAAATAGCACAATAAGATATAAGAGCATATGAGGGGTGCTCCGGCAAAATGAGTGGAAATTCAAATTTCAAAATTGAGTTTTAAGACACATTTTAAGTCTCCATAATCTTGGCTTTAGAATGATATAAAATAAGACACACTTTCTCTGTCCATTCTTTATTTAGAGATTGAATATAAGGCAATCTACTGAATATCTGGCAATAAAATATAGACATTAATCAATGTTAAACTTACTAATTACTATTATTAACAAACTGTGAACAATTAAAAATGAATAATTGCACTGCACAACTGACCTTTGAAACTCGAGGTACAGTTGAATACTTATGCATGAATGTGTTTTATATCAAATAAATGAAATTTGAACTTTTCACCATTTTTTAACCTTAGAGGCCACTTATGCAAAATCTTCATTCACAAATTTCCGCTCATTTCGCCCGAGCAATCAATATATTGCCTATTTTGCTTTCATCGGGACAACTGTTGCAACCACTTGGCTTCATCTATAGAGAGGTATCTGTCACTCCCTTTCAGCAATTAGGTTTTAACAACACAGCTACCCAATAATCACTCGGGTTTATGAAGCAAACGTATGTAACATGTTAATGGTAGTGGAGATCAAATGACACTTAGTGCAACTTCATTTGATTCACACCTTCAATTAGGCAGCGCATTATCATAATCCTGGAGACTAATGGGCACAATTCGTTGACAGTTTTGGATGACATCTTTAAGTGCACAACACATCCTTAAATATTCGGATACTACAGAAGACACAGTTCACTTCGTTGAAAGTTTTTGGATTACGAGTTGTATTTAGAAGGCAAAGTCCATCAAGGATTGACCACTTCTGGAGTAAGAGGAGGTGGCAATTGAATTTGTTCTTCTGACTCTGTGCCTATACTCTCATCAAGTCCAGCAGGAATCTTCGCCCTTTTGATGACCAATGGCTTGTTCTTCAACACGTCTTGGACTTGATTCACGACACCGTCTCTCCAATCGTTTATTTCTTGTTGGAATTCCTGCGCGTTCTGCATGAGTTTGTCTTGTCGTATACGTAATTCTTCTAACGCGGATAAATTTGCGTACATCATGCGTAGTCCTTCGCATATTGGTTGGTTATTTGCTGTGCCGGGAGGTAAAGCCTTGCCAGACATGTAATTGTCGTATTCCTCTTGTGATAAGGACAGTGATTGGGCATCTAAGTTCTCTATAAAGGTTATTGCACAACACTGCAGAAAGAAAAAGGTACAAATGTATGTAAATATCAGTAGCCATTAATGCAATAAAATTATATTTTAAAATCAAAAAGAAAACTATCAATGACAATCCTTGCCTTAATCATTTCGAATTTGAACATGAATGAGTGTAAAATTATCATAGGTCTTTTAGAAATGCTAGAATGTGCATTGGCCTTTTGTGCATTCCTGCATAGGTGCATGTTATTCCCAATAGATATCAAGTATTTATTCATGTAAGAAAATATTAATATATCAATCTTTATTTACAACATGCAAAGATTGTACAAAAACTCTCCAGATACATACAGGGTGGACAAAGTACAAAAAAAAACCCATAAATACAAATTTAGCAAATAAAACAATTATACAGGGTGTCCTAGAAAAAAGGAAACCGAGATTTGCGCCCTCTGTTCTTGGAATCGGTTGAATGATTTGGAGTACTGTTTTGCTAGATTAATGCACCAGAAAGTCCTCTTTACAACAATACCATTGTTAACCTGGTTGAGTAATTACGACCAATTTTATGAATTGTGCATTTTATGCCTTTGTACCACTTTTGGTAGAGTTAACTTCTTGGTGTCTCTTGGTGCCATTTGGTGGAAATTTGAAGACTTTGCTGTTAAGCAGGGATGTAAGTGACACAACGTTTACAGAAAGGCCTGAAAATGGAGTAAAATCGTCCAAAACTAGGCTGAGAATAAATAAAACAGCGTAAATTTTGATGGGCCTGAATTCGTACATCCATGTGTTAAGGTAGCCCAACAGGAAATCTCTCTTCGATAATAAACGGCAACTTCATGAAGGCTACGTATCTGTTCTCATTCAACAAGTAACAAAGAAAACATTTAAAAGATGAACTGCATCGTGCAATGCTATTAGTTGGTTTAAATAAAGCATGCACTGACAAAAATACGATATCAAGCTGGATGAGTGGTTTGAAATTCAATTTTGGGATTGAATTTTCCATAGCTCAAATAGGAAGCAAAGTAATTATGAAATCTCCTTTAAAAAACGTTAATGTGTTCAGTTGTACTCTCCGAGTTTAATATTCTAAATCTAAGAACAATCCGATATTCAGTCATCCAAAAAAAAAGTCTTAAAGGAGTCCTTCTTGCAACACGGCTTAAACTCAAGCACATCATGAGCAAGAAGTTAACGCCACCAAAAAGTGGTACAAAGGCATAAAATGCACAATTCATTAAATTGGTCGTAATTACTCAACAAGGTTAGCAACGCAGGAATATTTGGTATTGCTGGAAAGAAGACTTTGTGGTGCATTAATCTAGTCAAACAGTTTTTCAAATCAGTCGACCGTGTCAAAGCACAGAGGGCGCAAATCTTGGTTTCCTTTTTTCTAGGACACCCTGTATAGGACAGGACTGTGAAAAACTGCTGTGAAATATGTGAAACCACAGTGCAGGTATGACCAATGGTAAAGCTCATGACTTGATATAGGGACAATTTTCCAGGCATGATTGTGCCGAGTATTCCAGATGGTGTAGCTTGGCAAGGAGTGCACACTGACTGAGCTCCTTTTTTAACGGCCTCACCTGTCTTGTGGTGGCCTGGAAGATGGATTTGAGACGGTCTACATTATCCGGTGAGATCAATCCCCATTAACTTCCAACTTCATTGAAGAAAAGCTAGCGCATATAACCAGTGTCGCTAAGATCTCTAATAGATGGCTATATTTAGAATCCCGCCTTGCCCATCTGTATACGTTGTGGGTTGGCAATTCATGTGATATTATACAAATACAACATGGTATAGAGGGAAGTAGTGAAAATTACTGATCCTGAGGTGTTAGATGCATGTGACAACTTCCCGACGCGAAGCGAAGGGAAGTTGTCACATGCATCCAACAACGAGGGATTAGGAATTTTCAATACTTCTCGAAATAAACCATGTTGTATTTGTTTTACTATACCTGATAAATATTTCACAGAATGTGGTGTTAACACACCAAAAATCACCCAAAAATGTCCATTCTTCTCGGTCAGCATATCTGACTTTCCAACAGAAAATTGATATGATTACATGGGTGCGGTAGTTTTTCAAGTTTTTCCCTGCGTGGGCGTTACGTGTACCGTTGGGGAAGTAGGCAAAATACTGTCATGTGCATCAGGTTTAACTGACCAATTGAATTTTGTGGTTTCCTAATTAATATTTATGATGCATAGACAATCAGAAAGCTTACCAAATTTGTAAAGTAGTATCCTGGTGCCCCGGTCTGTAACCGTTGGGGGTTGGCAAAGCGTGTGATATATTGTATATTGGAATGTAACTGGGGCGGATTCGCCTTGAGGACCATGTAGATCACAGCTGGAAGATAGTCATCGGCACTGGCAGGAGCATCGATGGACTGCTTGATGATTGAGAAGATATGATCGCTGCATCTCACAAAGCATTGCAGTTTATCCACTGGGGCTCGTTTGGCATTCATTTCTATCAATTCTGTAAGATGAAATCAATTGAAAACTTATTCTAGTGATAAGAGAATGCATGGACTAAAAATATATGATTAATGGTAACCTTTATCAAACACAAAGACATCTTCACAAAGTGGTCATATTAGCTTTGAAGGCTTACTTTACCCAGGGTGGGGTCACTTACTTTGACAAAAGGCAGGGTACCTGCCTCGGTACCCTGCCTCGCTCAAGACCACCTTTATAAGCCAACTCTTCCCGGACAGCTCCTAAAGGTGCCCATTTCAAGATTACTTCAGTTTCGAAAACCTCCATTTTCATGAGGTATACTGTACATGTGTGCTGGTATGTCTGCTTGTTGGGTTCAAAGGGTTAAGTGGTCCATTTGTGGTCACTAGTATTCTATTAAAATAGGCTCTTCATGGACTATTAATTTAGTGGTATCTACAATACTTGCAATTAGCATTGGAAAAATTATATAATCGGCGTAAACAGCCAACAAAATTATCATCTTTGATCAATAGTTGACAAAATATTTCGAAAGAGGTCATCTCTCCATTGACCATTCATATAATTTGCCAATTTTGCCCTAAGCAATAACATTTTAGAAACCCACCTATGGTCAGGAACTAGCTTTGTGACTTTTAGAAATCAACTGCTATGACTTTTTTACTGGCTGACACCTATCAAACTAAAGTTGACCTTTGAGGCTCGTAATCAACCACTATCTTAAGTGATTAACTGCTATGATTTTTTTTAATGGCTGACACTAATCGATCCAAGTTGACCTTTTTGTGGCTCTTAATCAACCACTATTTTTCTGCTAACTTTTTTCAATGGGTACCTTTGCAGTCAAGTTACTTTTTAGCTTTAAAAACGTTAGGTGATCGCTTGCGGTGCAGAAGGTCCCAAGTTCGAACCCCTCTGGTGCCTAAGTTGAGTGTGCTTGACATTCCCTTGGACAAGGAACTAACTGCTAATTGTCTCGTGGAAACCCGTGCTGATTTGGGCAGAGATGGTCAGCGCCCCTAGTAATTATCGCTGAACCTGAAATGATGCTTGCTGTGGAATGGGGCATACTTGGGCCACAGTGGTCAGCGAACACCTGTGAAGTATGCAGAGGCTGAGTGGAAATACAAAATCTGGGAGGCATATAGCGTACCATAAATCTCCAGTATTTATTCATTTATTTTATAAATCCCCAGTATTCATTTATTTTACCTGTTTGTGCCTTTTCAATGAGTTCTCTGACCAGCGGCTTGGTATCGTCAATCTCCGCCCCCAGCATGGTAGCGGTGACCCAGCGCAGCCTGCGAATACGATTCTGGATAGCTAAATCCTTCTGTTCATCATCAGTGAATGCTGGGCAAAACAGAGTTTGGTACAGCCTGGTCATTACAATCTTCTCAATGTTATCCATCATGTTTTCACACACTTTTGGTGTTGTACCTGTTAATAAAATTTTTAAAAATCACTATAATTGTGAAAAATATTTCTTTCTGTGGAACATCCGACTATCATCTATGTTTGAGGAAACCAATTCAGAACATTTATTGTTGATTCTCAAAAGAAAAAAATATTACTAAAGCCCAGTTTATTTGGGTGGAGAAATTTTGAGGGGAAAAAAGTTTTTAATTACGAAATGGACATCAATAGTTTTTTCAGCATGTAAATGTAAATCTGCATGTAAATGTAAATCTGCATCTAAAAATGTATTAACATAAATTTATGGATTTAATAAGCAGTTGCTGAGTTAGGCCCGGTCCAGATTCCACTATCGTATAGAAAATTTTGCTTAGAATATTCTTTGCTGACGACAAAATGATGTAGGTCATTGAATAAAACAAACAGTTTTATTTGATGACCTACGTCATTTTGTCGTCTTACAGAGTATAAATATTTCCAAAAGTATGGGCCATTTTCATACTACTATCCTTGTTACGTATCAATTTGCTTGATTGTGTAACTGAAATGTGCTTAAGTGCTGAAATGTGCTAAGTGCAGTCAAATTAGCTAAAATGGTGCGCAAGTCCTAGCTGAGTTGGAACCCCTCTGGTGCTAAATGTTGAGTGCGCTTGAAATTCCCTTAGACAATGAAACTAACTGCTAATTGTCTTGTTGAAACCCGTACGAAACTCAGATGGTGATCCGGACAGTGATTGTGTATATGCGGGCTGAACAAGGTTTATCACCCCTTGAGGTTGTCGCAGAACCAGAATGATGCTTGGTGTGGAATGGAGCTTTCTTGGGCCACTGTGGTTAGCTAATATTATATCATGATTATAGAGTGATTTGAGACGTGCAATAGTTTGTATTATATAATGATTACAGTGATTTGAGCCGTGCAATAGTTTGTACTACTGCACGGCAAGAAACAAACCTGTGTGATATCATGATATAAAACAAATATTGAATACCCATGCACGTGCAATAGTATAAAATATATCTTTCGGTCAAATTTGGACAGATCCATTTGTGTTACACCTTGTGAAATAGAAAGTCCAAATTTGACCTCATGATAATTGATATATTTTGTATTATATCATGATCGCAGTGATTTGAGCCGTGCAAAATTATTTTCCATTGCACGGCATGAAACAAACCTGTGTGATATCATGATATAAAACAAATATTGAATGCCTATGAACGTGCAATAGTACTAAAATATATCTTTCGGTCAAATTTGGACAGATCCATTTGTGTTACACCTTGTGAAATAGAAAGTCCAAATTTGACCTCATGATATATTTTGTATTAGATCATGATTACAGTGATTTGAGCCGTGCAATAGTTTGTACTACTGCACGGCAAGAAACAAACCTGTGTGATATCATGATATAAAACAAATATTGAATGCCTATGAACGTGCAATAGTACAAAATATATCATTCGGTCAAATTTGGACTGATCCATTTCACTCGGCTGCGCCTTGTGAAATAGAAAAGTCAAAATTTGACCTCATGATATATTTTGTACTATTGCACAGTCAGGCATTCAATATTTGTATACTATTGCACTCTCAGGCATTCAATATTTGTACACCAGTCAAGTGTGCTGAGGCTGGGTGAAATTTTAATTAATTTATTTATTTATTTATCTATTGAAAAATGGATGGTGTGATCTATTAGAAATAATGCGTCATAATATGTGTCCAGAATTTTCTGTTTGTTTTTGTGCCATTGATAATCACAAAAATGACATCAATCTGACAACATATCAAATATTGTATGGCACTTTGGGAAACACCTTTGTTTTTATTCAGTCAAAACAACAAACAATCATTTGTGGATCGTCATATCGAAAGGTACCTTAATACCGGCATAGTACATAACGAGATACGGGCCATTGAAGTTAAGCATAGTCAAAAATCACGCCCAAGGTCGAATTTCTAATTTCATCAGAAAGGTTATCATTGAAGTGTATTCTATCATGTTAATTAGGTTCCAACATCCAAAACATAAGAAAAAAGTATTAAAAACCAAGCTAAAAATCCTCTCTCCATTCAAGATTTACAAAGTACAAAAACTTTAAACTCAATTTTCTCAGAACTATAGTTTTCCGAATCAGCCCGATGCCTTTTACCAATTTGTATGTAACTTCGCAACCGAACATCCAATAACCAAAATCAAGGTGTCATTTTAAAGCTTAAAATCTCAGCTTTTAGATGAGACCAAAAAATCAATTTTGATTTTGCCGACCTTAAGGTACCTTTCGATATGACGGGTCACATTTAATTATCATATCATTAATTACTATAGATTTGGAAGTAATCTATAGGATTAAAGTGTAACTTTTATCAGATAGCATGATATGGTCTCTTTAACATTGCCCTAACATAGACCCTGGGGAGGGGGTGCGTAAATTAAAAGGTTTAAAAAGGCAGGTACTTTATACGTATACTATGTCAATATGAGTGCCACCCCCTTTGGGAACATACGGATATGCAGTTAATCATCTCGCAATGTATGTATATCTCTTTGGTTTACAAACTAATAGTTAGTCCAGACAAAAATAGTAATCTCGTTTCCTGTTAATAAGAAGAAACTTGATGAGCGCTCCGCGACTTTACAACTTATAGCATAGGCTTAGGAAAATG
>JXSR01S052101.1:114448-128356 GCA_000969725.1 Ophiothrix spiculata
GATAGTAGAGTATTTCCATGTTTGAACTGCCAGAAGACGGTAAAACAAGCATCAACTTCTAGCGGAGTTTTTCCATGTTTAAACTGTCGGATCAGTTAGAAAGATGGTAAAACAAGCATCAATTTCTAGCGGAGTCTTTCTATGTTTGAACTGTCGGACCATTTACAAAAATGGTAAACCCAGCGTCAATTTCTGATAGTGGAGTATTTTCATGTTTGAACTGTCAGACCATAGATGGTAAAACAAGCATCAATTTCTGGCGGAGTTTTTCTATGTTTGAACTGTCGGACCATTTACAAAGATGGTAAACCCAGCATCAATTTCTGATAGTAGAGTATTTCCATGTTTGAACTGTCGGACCATTTACAAAGATGGTAAACCCAGCATAAACTTCTAGCGGATTATTTCCATGTTTGAACTGCCAGAAGATGGTAAAACAAGCATCAACATCTAGAGGAGTTTTTCTATGTTTGAACTGCCAGACCATTTACATTTACACTATATCAGAAATTGATACTGGTTTTACCATCTTTGGAGATGGTCTGACAGTTCAAACATAGAAAGATGAGGATTTAATGAATCCAAAATAGTTTCTCCTATAGTTGTTGGATTTAATTCGTGAACGCGTACTCAGAGCCTTGTGCGTACACGCGAACTAAACAACCTTGAAAATACGCGAGCTCACTGTGTACTTGCTATAAACACGCGTTCACGAATTAAACCAACAACAATAGCTGCTTAACCTATTCAGTGAATCTAAACAAGTAAGCGTCTTTGTAGATATAGCTTTAATGAAAAGTGTACATTTTCATTAAGTTCATCTTTTTATCCCCTGAATAGGTTTTGATTCACTGAATAGGCTAAGTGGCTAAGAGAAAGTACTTTGGACTCAGTATAAAAATCCAAGTTGAAATCAAAATGGCCATATGCAACCGAATACAACCTCCTAGAGAGACACTCCAAAATGTAAAAAAATTCTCAATCAGCTAGGTGTCAATGAATTGTCCAACTACCCGCAGATCACTGATACTCTGATTGCATGCAATCAGCTGTACTTTTATTGGTGGATTCATCAGTACTCAGTAGCAAGGTTAAATATTGGTTTCCAGATAGATCTGTCAAAATGGGGACCGGGGGAGGGGTTAATTTTTTTATACGGGTATGTGCCTGTCAGACTTTGAAAAACTGACCATCTCCATACCTATTTTTGGCTAAAAAAAACCACCACCCATAAATATACCAATTTTTATGGGAAAGCACCTAATTTTTAATCGAAATTGGGTGCTTTTTCTGCAAATTTTCTCAAAAAAGCATCCAATTTATGAAGATTGGGTGCTTTCATCCGAGATGAAAACCACCCAAAGTCTGTGAAACCCAACCCCAAAAAGTAGGCACATATAGGCATAACTTGTCAATGTAAGTAATCCCCCTGGGAATGGGACTGACGTTTGCAAAGGAAATTTTAAACAAATTTGTAAAAATGTGTTTGTACCACTTGTCAACTTTACAGGTCATCGCCTTAAATAATATTATTGGATTTAAAAAGTTTATTAACATTTAAATATGTTTATTGATAAATCATTGTGTAAAATGAGGGATGGAGAGAGGGAGATAAAATTTAAAGGAAAACTGAAAATATTTTAACCACCAACATAATACATGTATGAGTGTAACCCCGGGTTGTAACCCCTTGGTTCAGGATGTAATACTTTTTTCCTTTTGGTGTAATCAAGGTTGAAGATTATTGTTTTTGCTTGTAGGTCAAAGAGAAAATTAAAGGTATTCCGATCTCACTTTTTCAATTTTTAGTCAAAATTAGCCATTTTTTGCAAAAATGTTTGTGCATGGATAACAAATTCCATTTGCCACTATAGTTCGAGCCCCTCCATTTTGAAAAGTTTGGGGTCATCACTGACAGTATATTCATCGGGAGATAAAAATCCTTTTAAAAGGGATAAGGCAGCTCATTATGTGCCTGAGAAAGGAAAGCATTTATTATGAAAAAGTGTCTTAGATTAAAGCTAAAATTGGTAGGCCTATGTGGTTTTCCTGAGGCTGGTTTGACAAAATCATTCATTTTGTTATGTTATTAGGCCATTTAAAAAAAATTGTTTGTCTCAAAGCTCTTCCACTCTTGAAAACTAATGCGAAATGCGGTTTTATTTTTAATCTTTTTTTTTTTTATTTTAGATTTTTTTTCGTGCGTGACAGAAGGCATGAGTGCTATTCTAAATAGAAAAGAGTTCCATAATATGTACTCCCTCATATATTTACATGTCAGATACAAAATTAATGTTAAGATTGGCCTTTTTTTCAATCAAAAACAAAATAAAGAACGAATTTAATTAAATTTTATGTTACAAGTAAATATAAAAGGAGTTCATATGGAATTTTTGCCAATTATGAAGGATATTTTTCAAAAAAAATTAAAAATGGCAAAAAATATTTGTTTCCCATTTTTTGAAAAACTAACGCGCACACTAAAACTAACGCGCGCAGGAGCTTTGAGACAAACAATTAATTTTATTTTAACCTTATCAGACTTAATCATATATGCCTATTGGTAAAGATAATAATCAAGAAGTACATAATTATAGTTTTATCACAGTTATATTCGTTATTAAATATGAAAACTTTGTCTGATTAATTATGTCCATATAGTTGAGTATCTACAGGGGGGTTACCGGGCACCCCCCACAGGACTCTACCAAACCAACTTTTTTAGCTTCGTTTGGTGGTCCTAAAACACATTTGAGATGTTAACAAAATAAATTTCCCGTTGCACTCGCGATATCCAAGATGGCGTCCAAAATGGCGTCCAAAATGCTCTATTTTCATTATAATAGTTTTAAAACAACTCATAAACTACTTTATGTTAAAACTTTTCATAAGTAAACTGCTTCTGGATCTGTAAGAAACATATTTGGCTTAAAATAAGATCATATGCATGTTTCAAATTCAAAATGGCCGCCAAAATGGCTGCCAAAATAGCATATTTTAACTAAAATTGTCAAAAATATCCTTTGAAATGTTAATTAATATAAATAATCAACAGTAAATGACATTAAGGGCTACAACAAGATAATGTGTCACCTAATTATAATGTTAACATGTTTAATATTCAAAATGGCAATAATACCGAGATTCAAAATGGCCGCCAACATGTGTTTTAATGCGCAAAAATTGGTAAAAATGATTTAAAACAGCATTAAACATACTATATGTATAAAATAATTGGTGAAAACGTGGTTTGAGATTTACAACAGATGTATTTGCCCCCAAATTAGGCTGCTGGCATGTTTAAAATCCAAAATGGTGCCCATAATGGGGTCCAAAATGGCTGCCAAAATAGTTTTTCATGCCCTAAAATGGGTCAAAACTAAATTAAAACAGCATCAAACACACTATATATTCAAAATATTTCATAGAAAATGACTTTGAGAGTTACAACAGATGTATTTGTACATAAGTTAGACTGTTAACAAGCTTAAAATTCCAAATAGCGCCTTTACTGAGATCCAAAATGGCCGCCAAAACATATTTCAATGTGCTAAAAATGGGTTAAAGATTTTTAAACAGCATTAAACATACCATATTTTTCAAGATACTTGATGGAAAGTTGTTTTGAGAGTTCCAATAGATACATTTGTCCAAAATTAGGCGGTTAACAAGATTAATATCCCAGATGGTTCCTGTACAGAGACCCAAAATGGCCGCCAAAATATGTTTTATTGCGTTAAAATGGGTTAGAGGACTTTAGAACAGAGTCAAACACACTATATTTTTCAAGATATTTGATGGAAACTGGTTTTGAGAGTTACAAGAGATATTTCTTCCCCCAAATTAGGCTCTTAGCAAGCTTGAAATTCCAAATGGTGCCCGTACTGAGAACCATAATGGCCGCCAAAATACACTTTAATGCGCTAAAATGGGTTAAATGACTTTAAAACAGTATCAAACACACTGTATTTTTTTGATTTTAAACATGTTAACAACCTAATTTGTGGAAAAATATATGTGTTATAACTCTCAAAACCATTTTCCATCAACTATCTTGAAACATTTAATGTGTTTAATACTGTTTTAAAGGTGTTTAACCCATTTTAACGCAATAAAACATACTTTGGCGGCCATTTTGAATCTCACTACAGGCACCATTTGGAATTGTAAACTTCTTAACAGCCTAATTTGGGGACAAATATATCTCTTGTAACTCTCAAAACCATTGTTTATCAAATATATAGAAAAATATAGTGTGTTTGATACTGTTTTAAAGTCGTTTAATCCATTTTAAGCACAATAAAACACATTTTCGCGGCCATTTTGGATCTCAGTATAGGCGCCATTTTGAATTAAAAGCTTGTTAACAGCCTAATTTGGAGACAAGTATGTATGTTTTATCTCTTTTAGTCATTTTCTATCAAATCCTTTTACCATATAGTGTGTTTGATGCTTTTTGAATTTCTCATTGACCCATTTTTGTGCATGAAAATGTATTTTGGTGGCCATTTTGGACTCCATTACGGGCGTCATTATGAATTTCAAACATGTTAACAGCGTAATTTGGGGAAAAGTATATCTGTTGTAACTCTCAAAACCACTTTTCATCAATTATTTTGTACATGATCTATATGTAGTGTGCTTGATGCTGTTTTAAGTCACATTCACCCATTTTTGCGCATTAAAGCACATTTTGGCGGCCATTTTGGATCATGGTGTTGACGTCATTTTGAATATTAAACAGGTTAACATCATAATTAGGAGACAAATGATCTTATTGTAGCTCTAAATGTCATTTACTGTTGATTATTTATGATAATTAGCACTTCAAAGGATATTTTTGTCAATTTTAGTTAAAATATGCCATTTTGGCAGCCATTTTGGCGGCCATTTTGAATTTAAACATGCATATGACCTTATTTTAAGCCAAATATGTTTCTTACAGCCCCAAAAGCAGTTTCCCTATGAACATTGTTGACATAAAGTGGTTTATGAGTTGTTTTAAAACTATTATAATGAAAATATAGCATTTTGGCGGCCATTTTGGACGCCATCTTGAATATCGCGAGTGCAACAGGAAATTTATTTTGTTAATATCTCAAATGAGTTTTAGGACCACCAAACGAAGCTAAAAAAGTTGGTTTGGTAGAGTCCTGTGGGGGGTGCCCGTGACCCCCCCTGTAGATACTCAACTAATAAGCAACTGGTAAGTAATACTTTAGTATAGAACTCATTTAATACCTCGTAAAATTATATACAGTGCAACCTCTTTAATGTGGACATGATGGGACCAAACAATGGACGGATAAGTGAAAAATTCGGATAAGAGAATTGTGTGTAATCTGCCTTAACACCATAAGCCTTTAAATTGGTGTAACATAAAATAGTCAATGAGAAGTGGTATAATGTGTGAATGAACTATGTAAGCACTTTTTGAAGGTAAAAATTACAAAAATGTCCTTCAAATGCATTAAATCATGATAATAGGCAATGACAAAACATGTTTTCCTTTGAAATTATTCAGCCGGATAACACAGTAATCACCATGGTAAAGTTAGCAGCATTTTAGAAATTAGACATTCAAAATATAGAAAAAAAATTTATACATTCGTAATTAAGAGGATTTTGAGGGAAATAAGTTTTCTACACGAATTGGGTCAAATGGGGTCATTTTCAGAAAATCAAATTTCAAAAAAAATTTAAGTGTTTAATTTTTTTTGATCAGATTTTAAGACATTCGTAATTTTTACGTGTAGAAAACTCAATCATTTCAATTTGGGGGAAATGATCGAGTTTTCTACACGAATCGGTTCAAATGGAGTCACTTGGGGTCATTTCCAGAAAATCAAAATTTAAACTTTTTAGACATTTTCAAATTTCTAAAAAAAGACCCCAGATAACCGCACATGACCTAATTTGTGCCAAAAAAGTTGAAAGGTGTGAAAATTCCTTCCAATAAACGAATGTCTAAAAATGTCTATCAAAGCCTTACCAATTTACTTAGATTTTTTCGAATGTCTAATGTCTAATAAGCTGCTAACTTTACCGTGGTGAGTAATCCATATAAATGAGGTTCGGATAAAAGAGGTTGCACTGTACTTATAATTAAGTTGATTTTATAGGACAATCTTCCCAATGCAATTTAACAACATAAATCTTCAAAACATTAAAAGTGTAACTCAAAATCTCAAACATAGAACAATTCTTCATAACTAGCCATCATAGGAGATTTAAGAGATATATGTACTTTTTGATTGTTTTGATTTATAACTATTCTAAAATGTAGTCTGAAACAAGATTACCAAATATAATCTTTTGTTATCATGATCAATATTTGCAATTTCTCAGCACAGCTTATTATTCAACAAAATAAGGGATCAACATTTGATGCTGTTGTTGATCAATCAAGGTTTATCTGCTTAAATGTTTTACATTCAATAATAATTATATAAAAGGACAAAAAAGACAGACAATATTAAACCATCAGACAGCGAAGGTTGCACATCCAGGGGTGAGATAGGAGGGGTTCTTAACTTTTTTTGTACGGGAGAAACTTAACGATTTTGACCATTCTCTGTATCTTTAAATATGCGATTTCACGACCTATCACTAACCAGTTTCCGCACAAATGCCCAAATTTTCCAAACTGGGTGCTTTTGGTGCAATTTAAAAAAACAAAACACCAAATGCTCCAATTTCGAGGCATTTGGTCTGTGACAAAAATCTACGATGGGCTATCAATATACTAATTATAAAATATACCTAAACCTTGGCACATACCCGTATACCATTATGTGAGAATCCCTCCCAGAGCTGCACAAGAAAAGATAGTGCACATGGTCAGATCATACATCAAAATGGCTACGCCATACTTGTGGTGGAGACATTTCTAGATGTTAAAACCAGTCTGGTTAACACATATCCCTAACCCTTTATAAATTAAATAAGTCATCAGTATTTTTGCTGTATTTACTGCTAACAGAATGCCTGCTGTTATCTTTGCATAAACTGATACTAAAAAACTAAATGCTTCAAAACACGTCATTGTGGATACATACAAGCGAAAAACATACTTTCAAACACCGCCACATTTAGGGAAAGTCAAACCATATAACCGGCTAACCGAAGCAACCCGCCTAAAAACACAAATTCGTCTGATAAGTACGATATTAAATGCATTTGCCCAGATTTTGACCGGAGTATCTGGAAAGAGTGCAATCTATATAAAGTGGGAACTTTTATCTCTTCATTTCATCTATGACTAGGGGGCAACATATCAATTCATAGTCATACCTTTACTCGGGCTACGACTCTTTCCAAAGAACGGCATCTTGGCTTTGTGTTTATACGACATCTGCTGCTCCTTCTTCTTGCCAAACTTATCAAAGAGGAGAGGTGAATCCCCTTGCGCTTTAGGCTGTTGGGCAGCTGCGGCCTGCTGTTGGACGGGCGGCTGGGGTGGGGGCTGTGCCCCAGGTTGGTTTTGCTGCCCACTGTTGAGTTGGGCCATTTCATCTTCAACCAATCTGTGAATAAATAGTACATGACACTAAATGAGATATATCAATGACAATATTATTGTACAATGTGAAATTTCTTGAGACTTTAAAAACATCTTAGGCCTTGATCCTGTGCTGATTAGACATGTAAAGAGGGCCTAATTATGCCAATAATTAAATATGTGCAAAACAAGGCCTTTCATTGCAGGCAGGCCCGTAGCCAGGATTTTTTACCATTTTGAGATCAAATATTTATTTTGGTTGACCCTAAACTAGTTTCAGTGGTTTTGAGAAAGTGACGAAAAAAAAAATGGTTTTCAATGTTTTACCCAAAAAATGAACATAATGGTGTTTTGTGGTTTGGGTCCTGTTTGTGGGTCTTTTTGTACTTTTTGGTGGACCTTTTTGGTACATTGTCAAATTTTGCGGAGGTGTGCGCCCCACTGCACCCCCATAAATACAGGCTTGTTTAATTGTGTCAGATGCTCAATTGATTAAAGGTTATTATGTGACCTGCTCCCACAAAACCTGGACAAAGTCGTGAAAATCACTTTCCTGATTTGTTCATATTTAAAATGCTGACAGCATTTAAATGGTATATCACTTGCTGACATTGCTCAATGTTTCATGAAAAAAGTAAATATTTCCCCAGAAAATCCCTTTGTTTTCTATTGACTTTGGGCCAGTGTATTGGGCTGTAACTACATTAGAAGTGTACTGGCGACTTTGTCCTGGTTTTGTGGGACCAGGTCACAAATGTGCATTTTATGTCGCAAAAGTGAAATAGGAGAAAATCCATGTGTGGTCAATTTTGATGCATCATATTCATGTGGCACATAGTGCCATGTAACAGGATTTAATTCAGAACGTGTTTGGACTATAACAGACTAACTGCGCCTGTATCGCTTACCGTCTCACCAGCTGAGTATCGCTGTCTATCTATGCCACCTTGCTTCCTCATTATTCAACACAATTTGGTACAGAACATGTTTGGTCTATAACACACTAACCGTCTTGCCAGTTGATCATCACTCTTAATCTTTTATGGGAGCTCGTGTGGTCTAGTGGAACAGCGCAGGACTGCGAATGATGAGGTCGCGAGTTCGAGCCCCGCTACGGCCAACAGGTTATGTCCTTGGGCAAGATATTTAATCTTGATTGCTTCGTCGACCCAAGCGTATTGGGGAGCTGTTAGGAGAATATTACAATCTAAGTTCTGATAGGTCAGCATCATAAGATTGCGATCTAGTTGAGGTGAGATGGTTGTGACGATTTCCTAATAACAGCATAATGTACAGCGCATTTAGATGTCTTCTGATGTGGTTTGCGCTTAATAAGAATTGCGTTATTATTATTATTATCAGCATCCAACAGGATTGGTACAGAAAACATTGGGACTTGGCCTTATAACAGACTTACCGTCTTGCCAGCTGAGCATTGCTGTCTATCAGCGCCTGTCTCGCTTCCTCATCATCCAACAGCATTGGTACAGAAAACATTGGGACTTGGCCTTATAACAGACTTACCTTCTTGCCAGCTGAGCATCGCTGTCTATCCTGTCTCGCTTCCTCATCCAACAGGATTGGTACAGAAAACATTGGGACTTGGCCTTATAACAGACTTACCGTCTTGCCAGCTGAGCATTGCTGTCTATCAGCGCCTGTCTCGCTTCCTCATCATCCAACAGCATTGGTACAGAAAACATTGGGACTTGGCCTTATAACAGACTTACCTTCTTGCCAGCTGAGCATCGCTGTCTATCAGCGCCTGTCTCGCTTCCTCGTCATCTAACAGGATTGGTACAGAAAACATTGGGATTTGGCCTTATAACAGACTTACCTTCTTGCCAGCTGAGCATCGCTGTCTATCAGCGCCTGTCTCGCTTCCTCGTCATCCAACAGGATTGGTACAGAAAACATTGGGACTTGGCCTTGTAACAGACTTACCGTCTCGCCAGCTGAGCATCGCTGTCTATCTGCGCCTGTCTCGCTTCCTCATCATCCAACAGGATTGGTACAGAAAACATTGGGACTTGGCCTTGTAACAGACTTACCGTCTCGCCAGCTGAGCATCGCTGTCTATCTGCGCCTGTCTAGCTTCCTCGTCATCCAACAGGATTGGTACAGAAAACATTGGGACTTGGTCTTATAACAAACTTACCGTCTTGCCAGCTGAACATCGCTGTCTATCTGCGTCTGTCTCGCTTCCTCGTCATCCAACAGGATTGGTACAGAAAACATTGGGACTTGGCCTTATAACAAACTTACCGTCTTGCCAGCTGAGAATCTACAGTCTATCAGTGCCTGTCTCGCTTCCTCATCCAACAGGATTGGTACAGAAAACATTGGGACTTGGTCTTATAACAAACTTACCGTCTTGCCAGCTGAACATCGCTGTCTATCTGCGCCTGTCTCGCTTCCTCATCCAACAGGATTGGTACAGAAAACATTGGGACTTGCCCTTGTAACAGACTAATCGTCTTGCCAGCTGAGCATCGCTGTCTATCTGCGCCTGTCTCGCTTCCTCATCATCCAACAGGATTGGCACAGAAAACATTGGGACTTGGCCTTATAACAGACTTACCGTCTTGCTAGCTGAGCATCGCTGTCTATCTGCGCCTGTCTCGCTTCCTCATCCAACAGGATTGGTACAGAAAACATTGGGACTTGGTCTTGTAACAGACTTATCGTCTTGCCAGCTGAGCATCGCTGTCTATCTGCGCCTGTCTCGCTTCCTCATCCAACAGGATTGGTACAGAAAACATTGGGACTTGGTCTTGTAACAGACTTACCGTCTTGCCAGCTGAGCATCGCTGTCTATCTGCGCCTGTCTCGCTTCCTCATCATCCAACAGCATTGGTACAGAAAACATTGGGATTTGGCCTTATAACAGACTTACCGTCTCGCCAGCTGAGCATCGCTGTCTATCTGCCCATGTCTCGCTTCCTCGTCATCCAACATGATTGGTACAGAAAACGTTGGGACTTGGCCTTATAACAGACTTACCGTCTTGCCAGCTTGACATCGCCTGTCTCGCTTTCTCGTCATCCAACAGTATTGGTACAGAAAACGTGGGGACTTGGCCTTATAACAGACTTACCGTCTCGCCAGCTGAGCATCGCTGTCTATCTGCGCCTGTCTCGCTTCCTCATCATCCAACAGGATTGGTACAGAAAACGTGGGGACTTGGCCTTATAACAGACTTACCGTCTCGCCAGCTGAGCATCGCTGTCTATCTGCGCCTGTCTCGCTTTCTCTTCTTCGTCATCAAACTGGATTTGGTACAAAGCATGTTTGGATTTTTCTTTATGACACACTTCTCTCCAACATTTGGAGCAATAGCCTTGCCATTTTTGGTTACCGTAGAAACCACAGCCATTTTTACACTTGAGGTCAGATTCATCCACATGAAATCCCTTCTTCTTTTTTCCTGCTGGTTGTAAACTCATATTTGTTGTTCTATTTTAAGCTGGTTTTCACAACGAAAGGGGTATCTGTAAAATATAAAGGATTACCAAAACAAAAAATGTCAAATAAGCCAAGTTGGAAAATACAGCGCTAATTTGAAGTCTATTACATCTAGGTAGATGTTGGTGCAGTAGTGTTTCCTAACATTTCATTTTTAAAATGACACCTCATTTAAAGGTGCAATTCATGATTTTGATGTGAAAAAAACCTTGCTTCTTTTCTAGCTAAATAAAAAGAAGAGTGGAACATAAATATATACTGAAAATTTCACTTGATTCCGACCCTTTATTTCCAAGTTGCAAGCTTTTCAGCATTATGAAAATCCCCATAGGCTACTGTGTTGTAATTATTGTCGGGGCCCCGACAATAATTAGAAAATGACATATTTTCTAACTTTTCTCAAAAACGCAAGCATATGACAAAATGGTTTTGGGATGGTAACATATACCAGGTGAGGATTCTTTTAAGCTAAGAAACTCATTTTTTGATGGAGGTGACCTTGAAGGTGAAAAGTGAATCATGAATTGCCCCTTTTAGCTATTAAATAGCATGTAGGGTTTTGAAATTATATCAAATTATGCGGCACTGGGACTTTTCTGGGTACAGAAAAATGTAACAAAACCACCCTTTTTGGGCAGCGAGTTCATGACGCATGGCCATAATTATTGTTGATGGATATTAAATCGATGATTTTTTTTAAGTTTGACTTAAAAGAATTTTCATGTGTTTATGTACAAAGTGATTTCTTGTAACCGTAAAATATCGTTTTTCTAGGCTTAATCCTTCTGACTCCGACAACGTTCCGGTGATCGTGAGAGTGAAATGAGCAATGCGCTACGACAGAGGCTGGATGATTCAGTCTACTGTCGTCCCGGGAATAAAAGGCTAGTTCACACTCAAGACTTCTAATTTAAATAAAAAATACGATAAAAAATTTGAAGCCTGTAAATAAAAAATACAATACAAAATTTGAAGTTTGTGCTATACTATCTCTCAAAGTTGTTTTTCCATTCAAATCAGGTCATGTACGCCACTCTTAACGTGCACGCAAACAGCGTGAGCGTAAACAATCGAAATCAACAAATCACGCTCTGCAAATACGTGCGTAAATGAGTGCATCAGTAGGCAGAAGGTCTAACTCTAGACTTAAAGCGTCGGAAAGAAAAACCCAGTGAACGAAGAAAAACAGCTCTAAGAAATTTCATTTTATTTAGGAAAACATCCATGGATAAAAACACAGAAAAGAATACATAAATGCACACTTATTTCCACTGGCACTGTGGTCCAATTGGAGGAGCCTAACATACGGTTAATATATTAAAAAATACTGCACATACAATTCAATCACAATATTCTGCATGAAAGCCATTCAACACAAATATATAAATTATAAATTAAAATTGCAAATCATTGAATCTAGACATTTCATACCCGTTCACTTTCATCCCTTGGACACTTCATACCCATTTTTTCATACCTTTTGGTGATTAATTATGAATTTTGATTTAATTAAACTAAACTAACATTAGTTTTGTCTTGAAAATAAAAAAATAGTCAAAACCAAAGTAATATAATAAATATTATAAAGAATTATTTTAAATGTTACAGTTTATTTGAAATTTGAAGGAATATTAAAAGCCAATTTCCATATTTTATTAAAATATGTAAAGTTTTGGTAAAATCCGAAATTCTGTCATTTCTGATCATTTGTGCAAAGACATAATTATTGAATTATATTCATTTTTATGATTTTTTATTCACTCAACCTAAAAATATTAAACACGTTTATATAAAATATTAGCTGACAAAACATGCAGAGTATGAATCTCGGGTATGAATATTGAACGAGTATGAAGTGTCTCGGGTATGAAATGACTGGTCAGCTTCCATAGAAATACCCTTGCCCACCCCTACTATTATTGTTTCAAATAAATTTCGGACACGAACATGATTTCTGAACGCAACCACCGCGTATCCGCAAGTTGAGACAAGAACCTAGACACCGGCAAGTACGCAACACCGTTTCCAATCAGTAATCCACACTACTGCGATATCGCGCATGCCTGAAAAGTGTTGTGTACTCGCGTAAAATGCACATGCAGTTGTGTTACTCAAGGCTCTAAATTTTCGTGTCCGAGAATTATTTGAAACAATAATAGGTCTTGCATGACCAGGTGATAAATTATAACTCAGGCTAGGTGATGATGATCATCATCACTGTCACATTCACATATCATGCATATTCTGTCGGACGCACTGATGTCACAGACTTGAATCCTGTCCTCTGATTGGTCAATTGAGGCTGTTCCATGTTACTCCCTGGCGTGAAACATTGCATTGATTGGAGGTCAATGAAAAAGTCTACAAAATTTACATTTTCAGCTAAATTAATTTTTGTATCAACCTCTTTCTTTGATATATTGTTCAAAACTGTGTCTTTCATCTTTATTGTAAGTAAATGTTAATGAATCAGAGCGGAAACGTAAAATATTGTGGAAATATTGGTTCACTCCATAGACATCGCACAGTAAGTTTCACTCTAGTAACAAGGACTGAGTACGCCAGATTCAACAACTGCGTCCGAGGCGATAGAATTGAAAAAAAAAAATGATTTGAAATTGAATTTGAATACTTACCCTTCGCCTAAACAGACTATCTGGTATTTTACTTCGGATGGATTCTTTCTCCTAAGTGTTACTCATCTCAAGCAATTCAATGCATCATTAATTTACTGAATCACCTGACTCAAATGATTGTATGAAGATATTTTATTTCCGGTTTGCGAAATGTATACATGACCTTTGACCACTGATCAGCTGACGTGCCTGGATATACGTAGATGGCGGTACACACCACCTGCGAACAGCCCCAAATTGTTTCTAGATTGTTTACGTTAAAATTACTAATTTAATGCAAGAACGCGCTGCTTCGAGGTACTTCCG
>JXSR01S052103.1:0-15912 GCA_000969725.1 Ophiothrix spiculata
AAATATGCTATTTCGGCGGCCATTTTGGCGGCCATCTTGAATTCTGAGACTAAGCTACTCGCCCGAATTTCCTAGCATGGCATTTCATACACCTGAGACATGGACCTATCCAAAAAGCATTGCTAGAATTGGTCCCCTTTTAGGAAAGCAAAATCCTTTCTGGCCCAAGGACTATAGGGAAGATAACCATTGATCAGTCCATATTTATACCAGCACAGCCTGGATCAGCTCCCTGAGTTTCATACGGGTTTCCACAAGACAATTAGCAGTTAGCTCCTTGTCAAAAGGAATTTCAAGTGCACTTAACCTTAATTTTTGTCCAAAACACATTTAATTAATTTTTGATTATGAATGAATGTCACTTTATTTGTACCCATCATAAAAGACTCTTCCTTACCTCTTAAATTTCAACAAACATGGGATGGAAAGAAAAAAGAGACAAGAGAAATGAAAGAAGAGAGAAAAAAGAAAAGAGAGAAAGAAAACCATGTGTTTAAGGATTATAACCCTTTGCAGGCTTAACTGGCAGTCAAGATTTTGTCTGGACTGATATTTTAGATTGGTACGAACATGATGTGTGAGAATCGAACCCCTAACTGAAATATCTGGCTGCGTCCCTAAAGCCAGGGCATTTTAGAAGCTTGGTTTTCCTAAATTTTAAGTCAATGTATATCATTTTTCTTCTCATGAGTCACGTACCCACATATACTGACATTAACCATAACATTTTAAGAAACAAATTTCATGCAAATTTTCACAAATAAACCAACCTTTTAAAGCATTGTGAATATATTGCTATATATAAAGCGACAAGTATGTAGCAGTTTGATATGTTGCAGCTAATATACTCCCTCCCTCTGGCATTAATGTTGCCCATGATATGACAGTGAGCTTGTCAGAAAATATTGCCTATACTGCATGCTATGGTGAACTGATCAATGGTATATTAGGTGTGAAATAATACTTAGGCTCTTCATTATGTTGTATGTGTTAGGTTCAGAGCAAAGAGTTTCAATTTCTTGTTCAGGAATCTTTTCCAAATCTCAGTGTGATTTTCAAAAAAGTACAGACGTTAGGCAAACAAAAATTTCTTACAGGTCATAAATCATAAATGCAAAATGTGATGTTTATTTTTAATATATAGGCCTGCATACTGAGATGTATACTTAATATTATTACTCCACCCCACCCCCACCCCCCAAAAAAATGAGATGGGCTGAAAATGTAGTAAAGAACAAATTTGGCACATTTGGGCATTTTTAATAGGCTTTAAAAAGCTTATACATGCTTAAATGTAATGTATTTGTTCTTTTGTAGAAAGGAAAACCTTGAGGCAATGAAATTTGCAGAATGTTTTTTGGAATGCTCTCCCAATGTTACTGTTAAATTATTTTATTTTGTTTCTCATAAATAATAAGTTAATAAGAAAACCAAAAGTGCAAATCTAACTCCATTTTGATTTGTAACCTCTATCTTAAGGCTCTGTCACACATCACCGTACAGGGAAAAACTTACGGCAAATATACTCCATCCCACTATTATTTTGGATTATTCATTGTTGTTCATCATGTGTTTGTTAAAAGTACATTCAATACATTTTCCAAACGGCTTGTCCCTTATGATAAAGCTGTATCCATACGGTGGTGGTCCGTTTGGCACACGTTCAGTATATGGAACTTTTATACGTTATTCATACATTTTGGGCTCAACACGGGGATGTGTGACAGAGTCTTTTTAAACAAATGGTCTGAAGTAATACCTCTTTACCCATTTTGACCTTTATGTAACCTCCTGTAAAGAGCTTTGACCCAGCTGCAGTTATTCCTAAATGGCCTTTGTCCCCCTCACTTAAGCCATCCCTCACCTTTACGTCAACTTTTCAATAGATTACCAGTTAACTAATGACTTAAAAACACTTAGCACCAGATTTTTTGTTCCAAGAACAGATTTAGGTCACCACTTAAATTCTGATTTTGTCATTTACTCATCTTTCATTTAATAATCTAAACCAACCAATTTGTGATTAATTTTAAAAGCCATAATATTAACACTTTCTTTTCATTGAAATAAATAAATGAAAAGCCAAAACAATATGAAAGCGTGAAAGTCATCCATGCAGCTGAGGCAAGCATGGATCGTCATTAATTAACGCCCCAACGAGCTGGGATAACGAGATGATTGATGAGGCTCTATAAGTTGCATTGCAAAGCAAATAAACACGGTCCAATCTGACAACAGTGTTTTACTGGTTAATTACTCACAAAATGTAACAGTGTTTGCATGGCGAGACCTTTACTTGGGGAGATCAGAAAACGAACGAGAAAAATCAAATGGAACCAGTGCACCATTTTGAGTTGTGATTCATCACCGGGCATCCCATGGGTTCTCCTATATAGCTCAGATTTGTTTTAGTGTGTATATTATATCCAAAGTGGATTAGATAGTCAAATCTACATCTGATGGCCACTTTGACTGAATAAAAAAAATCAATTATGAAAAGTGATTTTTAAAATTAAAATGATTATTTTTGAATGTTAGATAACATTTGTCCAATTATTTTTTGTGATGTGATGGTTTTTTTTTCTTGTATATAAATAGATAGTATAGTGCAGTAAATCTACGTTCACAATTTGTTCACAATTCCCTTTGAAGAAAAGTTACTTTCATAGGCGTTGGAGCAAAATCAGGCCACAACTTTGTGCGTGGCCACAGCTTTGATTTTCCAAGATAGCAACTATATGCTTGATTATGCACCACAAGATTATCATAAATTTTTGGTACATGTTTTGAAATTTTATGTATAATCAAGGCTAAGGTGGTCATTTTGGAAAATGGAAGTTAGTTGTGGCCGGGTTTGCGGCTGGCCGCACAAAGTTGTGACCTAATTTTGCTCCAGCTATTTAAAGAACCACGTTTTGACACCCAAAAATACAAATTTGACCTCATGATATATTTTGTACTATTGCACTCTCAGGCATTCAATATTTGTATACTATTGCATACTCACTTTGAGAGCAAATAACCCTCTATACATCTAACAGCACTATTAAGAGAACCGCATTGGCATATTACTTCAAAAATTTACCAATGATGTCCCCTTTCCCCGATCAGATGCGTTCATTAGCACTTTGGCTTGTCTAGAGCCATGATACATCTTAGAGTTAAAAGTGTGATGTGTGCTTAATTACAGGAATGCCCCACTGATTAGCTTTGAAAACAATAATACATACTTTATCAACATTGATAAAGTGCATGGAGATTTCGAAAGCACTTCAGATGGTTTTATGTTCTTAACAAATGGAGAAATGTTTCTCTTTGTTATTTTGATTGTAAACAAACAATACACGTTAATGTCGCCATTTACCTTGATGGAATATAAATTTGTTGTTATTTTATGAGATTTAATAGTTAAAAAGGATAAAATCTTCTCAAACTATCAAATCTTTGACTTTATGGAGTCAATGACAGATAGTGATGAAAATGAGCTTTGGCCAAATTGAATAAATTATCTCTTGGAGCAGTGGTGTTTTTCTTGTTAATTAATAATTTGATTTGAAAGTGGGTTTTTTAATTAAAAATGTGATTTGCTTTATGTTTTCAATAAACTTAAAATGAAATGAGGATTGATTTGATTTTTCTGAAGTATTTCACAATATTTGGTAGTTGACTGCTACTATCCTGTTGGACGCACTGATGTCACAGACTAGAATCCTGTCTTCTGATTGGTCAATTGAGGCTGTTCAATGATACTCCCTGGCGTGAAACATTGCATTGTGGATAGAAAGGATGGTTTGCATTCATATTTTTGGTTTAACATGAATTTTATTTTCTATTTATTCTCAAAAATACATAATTGTCTTTATCATCTTAGATGAAACATCCTGTCCCCTCTTTCTTCTCTGTGGCCATCACATTGAGGATGGAGAGGACAGTACATGTATGCACTTATTATTGTTATTTGGAGTCTGGGACTTGACAGGCTTTTTGCTTATTTCTCAGTCCTCCTCCACAATGTTATTTTACAGTTTAATGTATAGTACATTATAAGTTCTTTACTCTGTAACTTTGCATTTGTGGAAGAAATAAATAAATTATGTTATGTTATGTTAAGTCTACAAAATGTATCTATGCAGACAATTAAACTATTGTATCAATCCCTTTCTTTTATGTATTATGCATTAATGCGTCTTTCATCTTTGTTGTAAGAAAATATTAATGAATCAGAGTGGAACATAGAATATTTTGGAAATATTGGTTCACTCCATAGACATCGCACAGTAAGTTTCACTCCAGTAACAATGAGAAGTGCGCCAAATTCAACAACTGCGCCTGACAAAGTTATTGAACATATGTCAAATGTAAATCATCTGAAAATAAAATTTTGAAATTTTGTCCAATGCATCTTTAACAGATATTCATCATTCCCCTCTTGCTGTCAAATTGTGCAGCATTCGGGCATGCAACAATTAAAGTTAATTCAAATAAAAAAAAATCTCTTAAGTAAACCCAGTAACAATTTGTAAAAAATACAGCACTAAAATGGAGTGAAACGATGGAAATGTAGAAATGTAATGCAGTGTGAGAAGTGATAATAAGGTATGATAAAGTGGGAGCCTGGGGATTAAGAGGGGTGAGGAGGGGTGTAAGTGGATTCCACCCTCAAGGTTTGTGAAGGGGAAAGAAAAAGGAAGGAAAGTGAAGCAAGGGGAAAATTGAAGAATGACTGAACAGAAAAGTACTTAAAATGGTGGATAAATGTTTAAGTAGGGGTAGAATGTGATGTAAATGTTGTACACACCTTGCAAAAGGAGGATTTAAAGTGTAGCCGGCAGATGCGTTAATGTTGGTGTAAAAAGCTCCATTTGCCGCGGTGCAATTGCACTGCAGGATGCTGTGTATATACCCCTTGAAATGACAAGCAGTTTTGTGGTCTTTTTATCAATACTACTGTGCCCTCCAGTTCCAAAGTACTTATGTATCGACAACTTATTTTATCATTTATCGTTAATTTATTTGTATGTTTTGTTTGGGGAGAAGAAGGGAAAAGTGATGCATTTACGGTGGAAGCCAAGAGCAGGAATTATTGGATGTGTTAACAGCAGTGGTGATTGGTGTGTGCAAGTTGTTTAGCTTTTAGTTTCTCAGTGAAAAAGCTTTTTTGTGTGTTAGTTGATCTGTTCACTTTTTTAGCGTTCGTAATTTCAAAAAGTCAAGTAATCAAAAGAGTTGAATGTTGAATGTTAACATATTTCTGAAAACATGATTAAGTAGTATTTTAACATTTTAGATATGAACTTGTTACTATGGAAGTGATTTACTGTATGTTTTTATGATTGACATTATTAGTTAGTTAGCCCCTGTTTGTTCATACAATATGAGAAAATATTAATGGTTTTGGTTCGTATCACAAGAGGCTGAAAGCCCAGTGTGATACGAGCCCAAACCATTAATATTTTACATATTGCATGAGAACAAATCAACTTTTATAGCAAAAACTTGAAAATGTAGAGGGAAAGCCTTGGAAAATAGTTATTTTTATATTTTAACGATAACTGTAATCAATTTTTTTTTTGGTAGCTTTCCTGGTTTTATTACCAGCAGATGCGTGTCGTTTCTATCAACATCGTGTAGTACAACGCATTGCAGTTAGGCCAAAAAAAAAATTGTTCGTTTGTCCTCGACCGACCGTCAAAATTTGGCCCGATCGTGTGCCTTATTTTTTTTTTTTTTTTTTTTTCAACTCTTATTTGAGGATTTTTCATGCAAAAAGATATATAATTCACCGAGAAAGTCTTCAAATCGTAAAAATGTGATATGAATTGACATGAACTGTATTTTCCAATGTAGAAGACCTCGTAAGAATCAGCAGTATATTGTTCTCGTAAGTTAAGTTTCTTTCTTGTTCAATTTTCAATTCATTAAGGTGAGTTTCATGTACATTTATTACAACAACAACAAAAAGCCGACCTACCGACCTTACCTTTTCAGAGGCCGTTATGGACAAACAAACAATATTTTTGTTTTGGCCTTACTCTTATATGCATAACAATCATGCATTCTTTGACCATTTTTGCTCACCAAAAATTTGCCCCAAGATGTTTCCTTTACTCCCCTCTCCCCTCACCCAAAACTCTCCCCCATCCCATTTCAATAATTGTCTAATTCTGAACCCAATCTTGGCTAATCCCTTTATCTGTTAGGACCCTAATTATATATACACAACATTATAGCTTTTTAAAAAAAGTTTTATCAATTTTGTCAGCAAGGAAGACACTTATAGCCAATATCGGTATCAAACAAAAACATCCCGACATGAGTTGATATCACACTGCTGTAAATGGTTGTGGTAAAGTTAGGCAATATGGTAGCAAGAGATACTGAAGTGTTGAGTGAAAGAGTTAGGTATATACAATATCATTGACAGGTTGGCTAAAATGGTACCCACAATGTGAGACCAGTCCAACTTGATGTTCGGTATACAGCTTTTTGAGGAGCAAACTTATGTGATTAATATCCTGCAATTTAAGGTTGCATAAACATAGCAGATATTGCATAGAAATATCGTACTGTTTCACTTTAGAAATAGGCTTATGGTGAGCATGTCAACATTTTTTAAGAAGTTGCACCAGGCATCAGATGAGGAAGATTAATCAATATAATTAAATATAATTAAATTTTGTGTATTATTTCAAATCTGCATGATTTTATGAAAGATTTTGGTTTCAGGAATTGGTTATATGTGACCTTTCACTATGAACCTTCTCTAAAGTCATAAAGTTTACATTTGTTATTTGGCAATATACAGGTTAAAATACATGTAAAAGCTATATATATTCTTACAAAATTGAGATGTTGATGGATATGAAACATACCTTTCTTAGTCTTTTTGCAAAATGTCAGCTTTCATATCAACTATATCATTTTTTAAAACCTATGATTTAAAACAAAAATTTTGATGCAAGTTTTCATATTCTGACATGTCAAGCTTCAAAGAATCTCAAGTGTTAGTTTCAATTTTGCATCTACAATAAAATAGAATTGACCAGGGACCAACTTTACTGGAGGTTTGTAGTAAACGATCATGGTTATTATATAAGTTCCATCATTCAGTAGTAACATTATCTAAACAAACATTTCATTAAAGCAAAACCAATAGCCTCCTAAAGTGTATTTGACATGTAAACATTACACCTGACCAAGCCCTGACAACCCGTTCCTTTCTTAGTTTGTTCCCATACATTGGTTGTGACACTATTTTTACAAACCAGTTCAATAGAATTCTATTGTTATTTCACATCTGTACATTGATTTTGACCATACTGTTATGAACTAAACCAAACTGCTTATTTAAAGGACACCAGGTTTGCATTCTAGTGTGGCTATATGCTCATGTCCATTATGTGTTTTGTTGACATGTAAGAGATGACTTGTGACACGTAGGACATGAAGGAATGTTCAAGACTGGGGGAATCAATGAGTTGCTTCAAATAAATTTGTGGGGGAATGCTCAAAGTTAACTTTAGAATGTTGACTTCAAAAAGCACAATTTTGTGGCCCATTATACCATTTTACTGCAAAAGCACCCAACGTTTGGCAAATTGGGTGCTCTTGGCAAATTTTCCAACATATGTCCGGTTTTGCAAATCGGGCACATTGGATTTGTGACAGTAGCATTGCTATATATCCAACAATTACAAAAATGGACATCAAAATAGTGCAAAATGAAGTTTGCTGCATTTCGGTTCCTTTGAAATGGACAAACACATTTTTTGTTGGAATGTGCTGAAGTTGTCACTAATTTGTACTATGTTGTTATTCTTATGTTTTATTTGATGTGTAATGGATGCCTTCTGACATTCAGAACATGAAGGAATGTGCTGATAAAGTTAATCCTCTTCAAAATCTATACAGAAATCTACAGAATGTTAAAGGGTCTGGTCCGATTACTTTCATTTTTCCCAAACTATTTTGAGATTTGTATTTTGTATATTTCCCTGATAATCCATGTGAAATTTATTTACATCTGAAAGATATTTTGTGATGGAAAAATGTGTCTAATTATGGTAACCATAATTAACTTACACAGCAAAGTATAAGTATCTCTAAATTACAAAATTGTTCATAAAATCCACATGGTTATACCAATTCAACTGAAATTTATAAATCAAGCATCTTTAGTGGTGATCTTGTTATAAAGGGACTTAATTTCCTCTAGGGATTTAATTTGCTAATTTCAATAGACTGCAAATTCGCTAAAAATCCCTTGCTAAAATTTTATTTACCATTGAAACTAATGTAAAATGTTCTAAATTAGTGAAATTTGAAATTTGCTAAAATTTGATCTTGCCAAATTAAATCCCTTTACAGACTTAATTTGGAAAATCTTATGGCGCTCCTTTCATGATCACGTGGACTTTTTCTTCAACATATTGGTCTGTATGCACAAAACAGGACTAAAGTTAGTCCTGAACTAAGTGAAATTGATTCCTTAAAAAATAATACCTTTTTTGGAATCTGTGATAATGTACATCCTTGTTTAAAGATCTACGTTGAATTTTCTATAATCTGACCTTTTTTTTCTGTTTTGGAACATATGCATTTATTTCAAAAAGAATTGGTTCAGACGGAGACTAACTAAGTTAGTTCCGGACTAAACCATTTTTTTTGGTTCTAGGATTATTGTTATGTTCTTAAACATTCAAATGAATCCAATAATTAATAAGTTTCAATTTAAGTCTTTAAACTTAAAGAGAACATAAATTATAGCTCAGTTTCTCTCAAAATGTGTTATTTTCCAGCATTTCAAATTTGACTTAGTCTTGGATTAACTTAAGCCCTGCTTTGTGTATACAGACCATCATGTATAATACCAACTTTCTTCAGTTCTGTTTTTTCTGTCCAAGAGTATAGAATGAACTCCCCACTTCAGTTTGATCTTCGTCTTCCATAAACTTCAGGCGATGGAGGCTGTGGCAACTATTGTACTGGTTGCCGTACGGTATCGTAGCCGATCCCCGGCTGTGTCATGTCTTATACCGCCTCTGGCGTAAGCCGTTGGAAAATTTGTGGAAAAATACAACTTCCAGGATGGTCACTAAACAAATTTTCATAATCGGTAAAAAAAATGATAAAATTTTTAAAAATTGGTAAATTTTGAATTACATAATTACGTTTATTACTATAAGAACACTTTTGTAATTTTTGGAGGAATGGTAAAAATACAGTTTTTGTAACATTTTCTTCAATACGTGACCCAATAGAAATACACATAAAACGTATCCTAAATTTGTGTTTTTGAAATCCCTCGTCCCTAAATTTAGCGGCTTCTATTAATCGTGTCCTATACCGCCTGATAAACTTCAACATTTTATAACTGTTTTTGCTGAAATTTGCCCTTGGTTTGATCCCTACTCCACTATCTTGTCAATTCTGGTGCCATAACTCAATATTTTTTATTATTAATTAGCTTACATTACCATGAACTTCAATATTTGAGGTCCTATGCACAAAACAGGGCCAAGTTAGTCATTGACTTGGTGAAATTTTATTCCTTGAAAAATAACACATTTTTCGGAATCTGATCGTAAAGGCAGCATCTTTTTTTATTTTGAGATGTTTATGGATTTAAAGTGGAATTGAAAATGAGCATGAAATGAAAACTTTAACACATGTTTTTAGTATATTCTGGCATGTTGTGCTCAAAGTATTGTAACTCCACTTTTATTTTGGAATTCATGTGACCTTACAATTAACAACTGAAGATATGTTGCTTTTGGATCTGCAATCAAATCATGTCGACCAGAAGCTGACTTTCCTGGAGCCTTTGACATCACATAAAGTGTGTTTCCAAATATTTTGTGACCAATGTATTTTCTTCCCCAAACCTTTTGCTATCATTGATTATTGAAAAATATGCAAGAATGAGGGCCAGTTTTTACTTTTTCATTAACAATAATATGCATGGTGCAACAAGTATTCGCTCTTTCATCATTTCCAATAGCTTCCAATGTATTTTCTAATAATAATGCAGGTTTGATGATGGGAAATAGATAACTACTCCATACATTTTGGGATTATTAATATGATCCCTATTGATCATATAAAATATATCTCCTCAAATGCATTGTAATGTAAATTGGAATAGATATTGAATAATTAGCGGATGCTTGCTGAAAACATATGGTACAATATTATATGGTCACTCACAAAAAAGTATAAATACGGCTTGAAATGAACAACAGAGACTTGTTGTAGTACCAAATGTTTGGCAGCCAAATAAAAGTGTAATTTGGGCTTAACAGTAAAACACTTCATGGTATGAAAATATAGCAAATTTTCAAACCTTGCTTTTTAAATTTCACTAAAAATCATCTTGCTATTCTATTCCAAGCTATGTTAAGATCCATTTAAGGGGCATTTTTATTTAGCAAATTGTGATGCTAGAGGAATGTTCAAGCTTTTACACACAGTAATTTCTATCATATCTCTTGTTCAGCGCTGTCACAAAACTGGAAATTCGTCAGACCTGCTTGTGTTTCATTCTTTAGAACAAATTCCAGCAGTTGGGACTTTTCATGTTGATTTGCCATTTCCTCTATTTTATATTTTTATAACTTACTGTAAAGTCTTGTATATAATATTTATCTTTTTCTGAAAAATATGTCTAAGACAATGAAAAACCTTGTTTTTTATTTGCATTTTGGAATATATATATTTTTTTTCACTTTTGCCAAAATCTTGTAAAATCAGCCCAAAATGTTAAATTTTTGCTTCTTTTTTCTTTATAAGAATTCTTCATTTTTTCAGATTTTTGGGTTTTGGGGGGCAAAAAAAAAAGAAGAAAAATTGCCTGACTGACCAACCCATCTTGACAGGTCCGCCCACCCATAAAACTGGGTTTTTTTCTGGTTGGCTAATCTCAAGTTTTGTAAATTGTGCTTTAGCTTGTTTTATTTCATTTTTACCAGGGCTTCCTGGTATAGTAGTGCTTTACCAAAATAAGTAGCTGTGTCTAAAGGAAGCTCAAAGATAATAGGCTTTTTTTTTGCAAATGCAAACTTAACTAACAAGTAACATCAAGAAGAAAGCAAAAAGAACATTACGATTAGAATTTTGCAATTGCAGATCTGTGTCATATTTGGACAGATTTATGGCAAAGAGGTTTAGTTGAAAACTTTTGAAGTTGACTTCATGCTTTTACTTGCACTTTGATTTAGGGCATGATTTATATATCTTAATTTGATCTTAAATGCTGAATGTCAAATCAACTAGTCCACGGAAATTTAGATGATAGTATATATATATAAAGAAAACAGAAAAATAGTAACCATATCTAAGGCAGTTCTGAAGTTGGCTAAAGTGGATTAAGGAGACAGTTCTCGGTATTGTTTCTTGGCAGTTAGCAGTGCTGATATCTTTCTGGCATTAACAGTTTGCTTACAAAATCAGTTGAAGACATTGTTGAATGTGTCTTTCAATATTAATTGGATATTTTGTTATTATAATCACTGTTTTGCGAGGTATTGATAATGGAATTAACATCCAAATTTATTAGGTTTAGAGAATATCTCCTCTGGAATTTGATAAGATATGTTATTAATAATTCTAATCATTATTGGCATAAAAGATATATACATTTGGTGAAATAATAGTTAAAGTGCAGAACGTGCACTACAAGGTACAATTATAGTTTCTCTAGTTTTACTGATGGACTCTTCAAATATATAAACATTGTAGTCAATCTCGTAAAACAAATCCCCTGCCTGAGTTTGGAAATTGAATATTAGAGAGAGATAGTAGCTTTAGGGAACCCATCATCTTACGGATAGATAAGGCTCAGTATCTACTGAAAAAGCAATTACACAAAGATTTGCGTCCGTACCTAAATGCGGAGATAGGAAAACAGCATCTAGCGTGAGATCCACGGATCATGCAGGACAAACTATGCCGGTATCAGGTTTTCTTATTTTGTGTGTTCGGTGTTAGCGTTTGTGTGTATTGTACTGATAGTGTGATATATATCTGTCCCTGTTGCATCCTGAGCACTGATCGAGCTTTTAAAGCGCTCGTTTTGAGTCTTGTGTTTGCGTAGCTCACTTGTGTTTCTGTAGAATAAGTAAAGTTGTATCAGTATAATCATTTTGAGTACCATCCCGGAAGTCTATGCAACCAAATCCTTTTATATAGTACCAGGATTCTTATATTATCCAACTGAAAAATGGAAACTGCACAGATTTTGAGTAATCTGCCAAGATGCAATTAAATAAAAATTCTAAAATTAGGCAGCTCAAATTTTAACATGAGACACAAATGGACAAAGGGAGAGATTTGATTAGCGAGCAGTAATAGCATTGTGGCTCATGTAACAGTTATTAGAGCTTGGTGAGCCTTGTGAAAATATATCTCTACCCAATGAGAGACAGATGACCAATTCATCTTGTAACATGGACCTGGTGGCTTTGCATAGGGCATTGTAGAAGAGCAAATTCAGAAAAGAATGGCGAAATGTCACTGGTCAAGGTGGGGAGGGGGTTCTCAAGTAAATTCTTGATGATAAGAAAACTTGGGTAAGGCTTGTCTTTGATCACGTGACCACTGCATAATTCATCTTGTAGCAGAGGATGTTGTCAAGTATATTCTTGATGTCTTGATGATGGGAGAACTCTGAATGGTTGGATTGCTGCCAAACTTGTGATTGTTAATATTTTATCAGGTTCTTAAGACTGTTCCTAAAAATTACACATTGTTTACATTTTCTAAAACATGCGAATTCTGCGCAGACTGCGCTAGTTCTTTGCAATCTGTGAAACTTAACCATTTTCTACATCCTCGGAATATTATAGGCTTACACAATTTATCTTATAATATAGCAATACAATGGGACCTCATTATAATGAAGTTGCTGTGGACAAAGAAATTTATTTATATCCAAAATTTTGTTATATTTTATATTTAAAAAAAAGAAATCGGAATATATATGGTACAGAAACATACTTCTTTGTATCAGGACTTTTCTTGCATCCGATTTCATTTTAAAGAGGTTTTACTGTATCTTGCAAAGGCTATAGTCTGAAAAACCTCATAAATTGTTGTGATTACATACCCACAAGTAAATGCAATGGGTTGATGGAATGGTGGAAATTATTATTACCTTTTACCTTTAAATAATCTTTTTCAAGATTAGAGAACTGGTGTCTGTGTGAATTCAGTTCTACACTCTTAGCTTGTGTAGGAAAATGAGCCAGTATTGTAAGGACTGTCCTGATTGACTGAAGCAGATGACCAATGCGCAAGTCATCTCACAATTTATAAAACAACCACCCCTCCCCCTGGACTACTCATAGAAAATTGATCTTAAAAACATTCTTGATTCTTGGTAACATCAGATGGTATAAAGTCCAGTAAGAAAATGACCAGAAAACGGCACTATGACACTAAATACCATATCCTGAAGCTGTTTAAAGTATGTGTTAAATGCTATCACTGCAACTGCAAAGCTTTCACTGCAGTACAAAGTTTAACTTTTATCTAGAAATGAGCTTCCCATTTTTCTTGGTTTCTACTCAGTAACGTGTGTTGCCAAGTTGAATCTTGTGCCAAATGTGATCCAGTGATTTTACGTCAAAGAATGTGATTGGTTATTACCGTGATTATTACATGATTATGGCCATTTTTGATGACACATTTTATATCCAAGACAGGATACATTAATACCCTCAAATTCCTTGCAGACATATGCAACTCCAGTTTAAAATTTTCCTTTAATTGTAGATTTAATTGAAAATAATGAAGGCAAATTTTTAGAAAACATTGCGATTCATAATTGTACCTTCATAACAGGCCTATCACATGACATGCAAAAAGTACAGATGAACATTTGACCCACGTCATTGTTCATATGCCGGTTCTATCTGCACGTGTTATACGACAAAGGCAGCCATATTGGATGTGCGACATTGTAGGGTATCAGTAGACATTCAAAATGATCGTTTTCATTACTACTTCAACATAAAGTGATAATTATGATACCGGTTGATTGAAAGGTCGTTGACCAAATACTTGACATGTAATAATGCTGCATGTCGTCAAAATGGAACATAATGTCTAGGTTCGGGCATTTATAATCGTTTTTAATAAACCTAAATTTGTCGTTGATTAGCCTTGACCTCTACATAATATCACAATAGCAACGGAATTTGTATGACAATGGTATGTCATGCTTTATGCATGATCATGACCATTTTAATTATGTCTGTAAAATCATGTTGTTTTCTTTTTTCCACTCAATTTGGTCGGGAACTTTACATTAGCAAAATGTTCTTTATCTTACTATGAAGGTCACGAAAATCGTTTATTTTTAGAAACATATTCAAAAAACAGTTAATTGAATGTTGAACAAAATATGTATATTTAGAACTGGTTATCATTCGTTTATTTTAGATGTGTTAATAATTAATAACCTAGTTAAAGAATTAATATTCTGAAGGCCAGTCTCCAGAGTAGGATATATACCCATAGGGCCGTCAATATAAAGACGGGGCCACAGCTGCGGTTACATTGCCCCCTTCACAAGTTCTATGGCTATGGTCAAGTCTGGACATTGTGTGACCAATGAAACATGATCTGGTTGTATCGTGTATAGGCATGAGAAACAGTTATATTAAAGCACATAACGGTACAAATAATGTAGTTATTCATTGATTTCGATTGATATTGTGTTCACTGTCTGCAATGAAGGTCTTAAAGTTAGAACATGATATTGGGATCGATTTTCCAATGAGGCTGAAAATGGCCGACAGGCACATATCATGGACACCAAGTTTCCTGTATGTCTCGCTATTTATCAGGACTACTTTGGATTAATTTGACAAATTTTGCTTGGATGTTTTATTTTTTTTGGTGCTTGTCACTTTTTCAAAACCACTGAAAATTTGTAAGGGTCAACCAAAACCCTTATATATTTTACCTCAAAATGGTCCACTTTTTGAAAATCCTGCCCTTCCCCCTCTTGAAAAAAATCAAAAAATCTTGGCTATGGACCTGGGCCTGATTAAGTTGTTCTGTGCAGGCGTCACACCACAATAGGGCTTCCCATTGACTTACTGTACAAAATGGCTTCCTAAAAACACCCGAGAACTCAATAATAAAGCAACTGGTTGCTTCAACACTGCCTTTTCTCAGATGATTATGATCTCTTCTAACACAAAATGATGATAAAAGTACACCTTCAAGGCAAAATTTTCGAGAAACTGGACGCTGAAGTATAACGCCCCCTATCACCGACAGCCGAATTTTGTATTTCCAGAATCAAGCGCAAATTAAGGAAAACTCTTTAAATTTTACCAAATTAATCTGGAGATCAAAAATGGCATCAGATCATCTTTAAATAAACCTAACTTTATAATTAGAACAAAATATTGACCAAACATATTGCCCTTCTATACGTTTTGAACTCCTGTTTTTAGAAGGGCAGTCAATTTTGCCGATTTTAGAAATGCCGGATTGCGAGTGCTAATTATTTAGTGTTGTGCGCCCTACAAGGAGCACGATTTTTGAGAACACACTTGTCTTGTGTGAGGCATGTTTGTGAAGTGCAATAACACGTTATTTCAACAATGCAGCAAACCAGTGTTTGCAAATGAACATTTGCAATTCCATACCCATCTAGGTAGATTTCCCTGAGTTGTCCATGTATTGTGGTTTCTTTTGATGTAGCAGGGGAGTGTGGCCAAGTTGTTAAAGCATGGGACTCATGATACGAAGGTTCCGGTTTGAGCCCCTGTCAGACCATTTATTGTTATTTTTGGACAAGAAACTTGGTCTAATTGGTCTGTGCTTAGGAAGTCATATTGAGCTGTTGGTTGCTCCTCCGTGGAACACTGTGTATACCTGGTGGTGAGCTATACCTATAGT